>CABHPR010157485.1:0-10488 GCA_902168415.1 Peromyscus melanophrys | reverse complement strand
TGTGTGTGTGTGTGTGTGTGTGTGTGTGTGTGTGTGTGTGTGTGTGTTTGTGTTTTACAAATGGGTAATATTAGAACTTATTTGAATGTCGTTGTTAGGTAAAATAAGCAAGGCCCAAAGATGTTAGATGAACCACTGGAAAACCTCTCATTGGGGAAGATACCTAGAAGCCTGTGGAGCTAACTCTCTTCGGCCAGCAGGGTCGGTTCTGGTACATTTTCTCGCACTGGGATGTTGACACAGCTAGACTTCTGTCTGCAGTCTTGCCACTCCATCTGTTCAACTCCATTTCTATTTCCCCCTTTAAATCTTCCTTGTTTCTTGTCCACCCCAGTTTGGTGGGTGTATTTTACCTGTGTTCATATAGTAGTCAAAAGATGTCCTGATCATCAAGCTTTTGGTATTGCAGTTGTTAATAATTTACATCGCTGTGGTTTCTATTAGGTTGTAACCTCCACAAGGATCCTCTAATTCATTTGTTTTACTGTAGTAAAATGTTCCTGACAAATTATTGATCACTTTAGTCATTTTAGGTATGGTGTTCTGAGGTGTTTAGAATCTTCACTTTGTGAAACCATCTATCTCCAGAAATTTATTACCTTCAGAAATGAAACTCTTCTTGGCTAAGCTCTAATCTCCTCATTTTCCCCTTACTCACCTTCCAGGAACCACATCTTGAAGTCTTAGAGATGAACACAGTGCCTGTCATATCAGAGGTAAGCAACACAAATCAATGTTTATTTAGTAATTGAGTGTAAGTGCTCAGTAATTTGTGCCTTTTTTTTCAGTAAAGAATGTGGGCTGATATTTTAAAATTTGGAATGATGATTTCATCTCTATACTAATCAGATGAAACTTAATGTATCAAAATTTATTCTAATCACATTCTATCCTTATTTGATAAAAAGAATATCATGGTATTTTTTTTAAATTCACTGAATAAAAGTAGACAACAACCCCAACTCAAAAGATGGATGTGTGCGAAACATCATCCTGATCATTAAAAAACATAAACACAAAGGAATTCAATTATCAGTAACCTTTAAGAGTAAGAATGAGAGCACAGATAATCACTAGTCTCAGAAAAATGCCAAATAAATGACAATGTCAGCCATGATAATTATGGAATTAGGGCAAAAGAGAAAAGATTACAGAAGCGAGCTCTCTTTGTTGTCTCTGTGACTTTGCTTGGTTGCATGACATGGTTGCAGATGTTGCTTAGAAGTAGCAGGGAAAGACAAGCAGCTTGAACCCGATCAAATTATTTGATTTTAATGAATACTTAGACTGTGGGACAGGAAGCAGTCTCTTTACTCCTTTGAGGTTTTTTTTCTCCAATTATGAATTTGACAAATGAAATACTTGAATGTTTTTAGATAGTTTTAAATTTGATAGTACCTAGCATCATAGTTTTTTAAAAAATATTTTGTTTCCAGAATGTCTGAGTTTACAAAGCATCTTAGGTACAGTTTCAGTGACAGTGAGAATGACAATGGTTAGATCCTTCCAGAAAACAAATGCCTACCTGCATCTCCAGCAGCTGAAGTCCCTGTCCCTGTACCTTAGGTTAAGACATACAGTTTGGAGTTAAAGCTGCTGTACCAAGTCCGCTTTGTCTAGAATATAAGTTGATCTGTTGAGTCTTGAAGAGAGAACAAAATAAGGCGAAGACAAGTGTCATTTTTCAGCGATGAAAGCCGGTTGTGAAACTGGCTTGTGTCGCCAACAAAGAGACAGAAAATCTGGAAGAAGGTTAGAGAGCGCAGCAGAGGGAGAGCGTTTACAAGGTTATACAAACATATGGCTTCAACTTTTGACTCCCACCTTTTATAATGTGAAATCCACAGACCTTTTATAATGCAAAATGATGGCTTAAAATTTAGGAAGCCATGCAATCATATAATTTGGGAAATGATTTAGATGGTTTAAAAGCATTCAATAATAACCTACAAGTAGTAGGGTAGTGTTAAGAGAGGCTGGGTTTTGACAGACATGCTGGGTTGTAATTTCACTACTTAGTAGCTGTGAAATTTAGGCTACGTTCTTTAATTTCAGAGTAGTGGAGTTATATCCCTTTTCTACAAAATGAGATTGCGTTAGATAGTCAAAGAAACTCAAATTCTACAAAGCAGAGCAAATATTGTGCTGTTACTGTTGTACCGACTTCCTCAGAGTCTGGCAAGGGCACTGGATGAGTGTTGATCCTACTTAATTGCCTTTTAGTGCCCCTGCCAGCCTTAACTACAGTATTATTAACTTTGCTGGACAAGTTTAGGTTCATTAGATGAGCTCACATATGGGCACATACAATAGAATTGGGTTCTATTTTTCTAAAATCTGGAATAGAAATTATAGTGCAAAGATTAGGCACTTTCCTTCCAGAAGATAATGAGAATTGACTTCTTTAACCCAATCAAACCTTCTCTTTCTAGAAGAGGAACTTAGAACTGTTTTAAATATTATACTCATTCTAAGGATGTAAGGATAAGGAGATGTTCGCCAGTTAAGCCACAGAAAATTATGTGTTTCTCATTTTATTCTTTAGTGCAAGTAAATATGACTCCTAAGTCCTTAAATCCAAAGACTCATCACAACTTTTACCTCAGTTAACTTTATGAAGACTGAGCATAGGACTCACATAGCGTCTGAAAAACTTTGAGCAATTTATATACGAGTCACCTCTTTTTAAACAATTACAGTTTTATATTTCTTCAACATGCTACTCAAAGCCCTTATTTTTGTAGCTGTCTGTTTGAATTAAATGCAAGGGAGAAAAAAACAAGTCTGGAGATGAATATGTATACATTTTGTTTTTAGAAAGTCCAGACTTCTCTTTCGCCTTCGCTATCAAAAAATGTTAAAATAAATTTAGTGTCCAGTTGACTCAATTTGCTTAGTTCTGATGGATGACAGATTCTTTTTGCAACTTCTTCAGATGGTCTTCTCCCAACTAGCACTGCTGTCCAGTGTCGCAATCTCCAAATGGTCCAATGTGACTTTCTTGGATAACTAGAAATACATCTACTGAAATGTCCCGTTATGCTAGTTACCCTTCTTATTACTGTGACCAGATACCCGACAACAAGCCAAAGAAGGGAGGACAGGTTTATTTGGGCTCGCAGTTAGGGGGACAGTCACTCCTGGTGGGGAACTCACAGAGGCACGAGCTTGAGGCAGCTGCTCACACTACAGCCATACTCAGGAAGCAGAGTGATGAATGTTGCTACTCTCCTCAAACTTCTGCAGATTTTGCACAGTTCCATGGGTGCTAAGTGGGGAGTTTAGCTGAATTCCTCTAGAGTGTCAGATGCTAGGACAGAAGCATTCAAAATGAGCCAGTGACTCTTGCCGTGATCCTCAGCCATTTTGCTTCCTGCAGAGATATGTTAGATGAGATTCACTGGGGTTGTCTGCCTTTATGGATCTTCCTACATCTTACCAAAATTTTATCATGAATATGTACCTAAGTTGGACTTGTCCTGAATGCCTCCTCCCTGAGGACTAGCTTTCATGGTACCACATGCTTCCAAATGAGTGAAGCAATCAACAGTCCCTCCCAGCAATAACACCTATGAACCACCGCAATGACCAGCATGGCTTGATAACATATACACAAAACAAAAATAAATTTCTTGTTATTCATTTTTAAGGATTTATTTATTTAATTTAGGTGGATGAGTATTTTTGCCAGCCTGCATGTAAGTGCAACTTGTGTGTGAAGTGCCTACAGAATCCAGAAGAGGACATCAGATCGCTGGGACTGGAGTAACAGACCCTGTGAGCCACCACATAGGTGCTGGGAACCAAACCTGGGTACTCTACAAGAGCTGTTTCTCCTGCCCCTTGTTGTTCTTCTTAATATATACAGATATTGTTTCTCTTTGACAATTTTAGACACGTATATACTATATTTTAATACATTTTCACCTCTATTACCTTCTTACTCCCACTAAGTTCCTTCTTCCCCCAAATTTCTCCTTCAATTTTAATATCTACTTTGGGTTACTTACTTACTTAGTTATGTATTTATTTATTGTTACTCATGAGTTTAATTAGGGTTGCTCAAACTATCTTCCTTTGCACATCTTACAGAGACAACCATTGCTTAGAATATCACCATCACAAACGAGTCAAACTGTTTCTCAAACTGTATACAAATAGAATAATACTCTTGTATAAAGCTTTTTAATTAAATGTAATGTTTTTGAGATTCCTTTATTCTTTTTTTAGTTTTAAAAATTAAATTGATGAATTTGATAAATATTGACTAAATTATATATAACATGGTATTGTAGAATATATGCTTGTTTTATTATTATTTATGGCTATTTATTTATTAATTATTTATATATTCTCACAGTTTATCCCTTCTTCTATTGGTAAGCACCTGGGATGTTCATAGATTTTTGCTATTATTAAAAACATTACTGTGATTGCTTGTACAAGTATTTTATGTACATGTGGATTTACTTTTCAGATAAATATATAGGAGGAGGCATATTATAGAATATACATATCTTTAGTTTTATAAGAAATTGCCACACTATTTAAGATGTTAATTACAAAATTTTTTTTTCTGCCACAATGGAAGAAAATTTCCACTTTTACACATCCACCTTATTACAATATTTTTTTTTCATATGAAGATTCTTATTTTAGGTGGAAGGGAAATTGAAAACAAATGTTCAATTTCTATGTGTTGCTGCTGAGGTGAACTTTGTTCTAAATTCTCTAAGATTGAGACACACCAGCCAAATCACAGACTTAGAAATAGCCCTAAGTTCGTGCCCTTTTATAGACATAACCATGCTTCAGCATAATGGGGATTTCATCAATTTATTATTATTTCATATGGGGGAAGCAACTCTCTGCCCACTTGTCTTCTTCTGTGTGGAGAAAGGTCTTAGCATCGGTGTATTGATACTGGAGGACGAGTAGCTCTTTATTGTGGGATTTTCAGCAGCAGGCCTGACCTCTACCCATTAGCTTTTGCATTACTTACGTTAGGATGAAAAATAGTTATTATCAACAGATGCTAGGGGAAGGGTGGTAAAGATGCCTCTCATTTAGAGCAGTGCTGCCGAGAACAGACATGGGGAATGTGACTACTGTCTTGTGAGGATGAAGAAAATTGTGCTTGCACCACTGAGAGAGATCACTTCAGGTTCAATCACTATGAACATTCTTGTGCAAAGTGTTTGTACATGCCTGACTTTGATTTTTAGGGATGTACCTAGAAACACATAAAGAGCCCTTAGGAATTTCTAGAATTCTACCTACCTACCTACCTACCTACACACACACACACACACACACACACACATACACACACACACACACACGGTTCATTTTTTTCTTTGAGACTATTGCTTCCACGGTATTTGAACCCATCATTAATCAACATTCTGGGTAAAATTATGCTGCCCTTTGAATTGCACAGTACCTTGCATTCTTTATGAGTTGAGTGTTGATGTCTTCTTCCTTGGCGACATAAAGGTTCCTCTGAATGGATTAAAAGGTGTTTCCAGAGAACCAAGCCAGTTTATATATGGCATGAAGAACTTTCTTTTATGACTGGCATTGTGTCAATCATTACACCCCAGAAGGCCAAGAGTAAAGGATTTGATAATGTGCTGATGAAGGCTTGGGGAACGACACAGGAGTGTCACAGGGGTATAGTAATTATCCATCCATTAAATGGCAATACTGTGTCCTTGATTCTATGTAAAACCCCGGGATTATTACACATAATGAATTAGACATGGTCTTTATACCAATGGCACCTTACAGTCTGATGGGAAATCAGATAGATGCAGAGCAGTTCTATTTGTTTTTATGAATTTCTTAAATTACTGTACAAAATAATAGGATTCGGTGTGTGTGTGTGTGTGTGTGTGTGTGTGTGTGTGTGCGCGCGCGCATGTGCATGAAGAGGGAATGTTCATGTGTACATACTTTCATGTGGAGGCCAGATTTCAACCTTGAGTGTCATTCCTCAGTAGCCATTTACATTTGTTTTGAGATCAGATTTCCCATTAGGATCTGGCCATCTCCAAGTAGGCTAGTCTGGCTGGTCAGCAAGCCTCCTGAATCTGCCTGTCTTTCCTTCTCTGGGATTAAAAGTATGCACCATTATGCCAGCTTTTTATGAGAGTGCTGGGGAATCCAACTCAGGTCCTCATGCTCCCATAACAAGCACTTGACTATGTTTTTCTCTCCCTGCGATGACATTTTCATACAAATATATCATTGTATCTTTATTTATTCTTCCACTACCTTTTCCTAACTCCCTCTCTCCATTTCTTGCTGTTCTTCTTCCAACCATTAATAACAGCCTTCTAATTTCATGTTGCATTATGTGTGTGAGTGTGTGTTAATCTAAATCTAGATTACAAAGGTTTAAAAAATAAAATAGATATTAAAATAAGTATTCAAGATTTCTCATAATTTGTGTTATTTTCCTTCCCACATATTAATGTGTTTTCATTAAGAAAGAGAACTAATGCTATTATCTGCCTACATACAGCCATATTACACTGAAAAGAAAAACTAGTATGTAACATCACACACCTTATGTTTGAACAAACATTTTATAAACCAAATATCTGCATTATAAATTAATCAGTGTGCCATCCACTGCTGCTTTCTAAATTGAGTGATATTTGCATGTAGCACAAATTAGCATATTAACACATAAAACAATTTTGCAAATGACAGCAAAAGACTAGCTGCCCAGTTTAATCTGCTAAGAGGTTGTAAAATAAATGTTACCATTAATGTTATAAGTAAAAAGTACAATCACCTGCATTAACCTACCTTATGTTTATGCAAAGTGGAGATAATTGACATCCATTCAAGGGATCATAAGGATTACAAGAGATTATACTAACACCATGTAAACTGTAATTATCACCTCCCATTAATGATAACTTGAGTTTATGTACATGTATTTATTTCTCTGCTAATTACCTATAATTGAGGTAATAATCCATGGGATAAATTGGATTTTTCTTTTCTTTAATTCCCTAGGTTCCTCAATACATGTGTTTGTTTTATAGAACAAGCTTTTGGGCTTGTTTATCTTGCTGCCTACTGGGAGAACAAGTTCTCTGTTAAAAACTAGTCGCAGCTTCTGGGGTGAGGCTAGCTGGAGGCATAGCTGGGAAATCTTAGCACTTAGGGAGGTCCATTTGTTCAGTTAAAGAGTTAGATGGCCAGTGACTCTTGAGGAACATAGGCATAGATACATCCACAGGATCCAGATCACTAAGCTAATTGCAGGTTATCTCACCAGCACTCTCTTTCTGTGAAATACCTGGTTAGGAAATGCATTTAGTCCTCCCTTGGTATGCCAGTCACCAACACCAGGAGGGGTTTCTATCTCTAGATCCTGCCTGTAAATTATTTCTTCTGCAACTAGAATCTTAGTTTTTAAGAGCCCATATATCTCTCTATGCATTGGTTAAGATAAAATAAATGAAAGTTTGTGACATGAAGGTGATGAGTTAAAGATATGTTATCACTTCTCTGAAGATTATCTTTCAAACAATTCATACAGGTGGTCTTGGTTGTAAAGGAAAAACTATGTGTAGCCATTAAAAAGGAATGATGATAAAGATTTTAAATTGGTTTAGAGGAAGAACTGGCAGAATAAAGGTCAGTTTGTGATCTTTTCAAATAAACTAGTGAAAAGCATAGTATTTTCATGTCTAGAAAATAAAGTGTCAGCAGGATATTAGTCTAGAGGGACTAATGGCAGGGGAGGTAATTATGATGCCGAGGGGTAGAAGATCTTAGCAGATTATTATCATTTATTCTCTATTATAGACCAAGTGTGCTACTTCTAATCTTTCAAAAAAATTTCTATTTTGAGAGCATTTATTGATGAGGGAGCTGTGTTGGAGAAAATTTCCTCATAGAAAGTCTCACATCCTGCATATGAGGAAAAAAAAAAAAAACTTGGCCATGTTCAATTTGCTCATCATCTGTGAGCACTCACGGCACTACAAGACATGGTATCTTTTAGTAAGACCTGCCTAAATCTCAATCAGTTTGTGCTTATTTAAGCATATATGCTAGGAAGTTGTAACTTTTTAAAATTTACCGCTTTTTATTTTATGTGTATGAGTGTTTGGCTCCACGTTTGTCTGTGTACCACATGATTGCATTGTGTTCATGGAGGCCAGAAAAGGGCACCAGATCCTCTGGAACTGACATTCCAAACAGTTTGTGAGCCCCTGTGTGGATGCTGGGAACCAAACCTGGGCTGTCTGGTAGAGTAGTGAGTGCTCTTAACCACTGAGTCATCTCTCCAACTGCTCTAAAAGCTTCTTGCTTGGACAATATTCAGTTTTATATCTCTAGTAGTATATTGATGTAGTTCTGGAACACTCATGTACAGTGTTGGTGGGAGCTATAGTTCCTTTGATTTTCTTTTCTTAGATAGAGGAAGAAGTCCTACCAAGAACATCCCTGGAATTGGAAATTGAATATTTTCTCAAGGACCTTGGATCTTTGGAGAGTGATGCCAATGTCAGTCGGGAGCTCACTGCTCACAGTGAGCATCAGGCAAGACAGCTTCAAATAGTTGCTTTGGTTCCTTTGTCCTGCAAGGGGTCCTTGATTCCTGCTCATTTTCCAAGATGAGCTCCCAGGCTTAGTTTTTATTCAATTGTACCCACAGACTTTCAATATATCCCCTTCGTACTTAGGCTAGTCAGGGTGAGTTCTGTTGCTTGTAAGCAGCAAGAACTCTGACTAATATTAAGATGTGAGGTGTGCCTCATCTCTCTGTCCAGAAGAGAAGGCTGAAAAATGGGAAGTAAAATAAAAAATAGTAAAATAATAGGTAATTTTTAAAAAGACAAGATATCATTTTAAAGCAAAACTGATCTGTAAACTATTGTCTGAAGCTCTCCAGTTGACTATTAATAACATCAAGAAGACAATTTAATCAAGAGATTATGGATATTAGCCTTAGTAACCTAGCTCTCCAGGATACAAAAGCCACCAAAAAGTAAGTTTTCTTAATGGAAAAATTGCATCTTATGTTTTTTTAAGTTTCAGATGTTCTGAAGGATTTTTCTAAAATTGAATTTGATATTCAGTTTTTAACTTTATTTTCCCTATTTTTCTCAAATCTTCTTTTTACCAATTTAACAGCACTATTGTTTTCTTAGCAGCATAAATATTTGTTTCACAAATAAGTTTTTTTGTTTTTTACTAAGTAAAAATCTAGACCCTTTAAACCAAAGCCATGTCATTGCATATGACATTTACACATCATTCTAATCCAACGGGTGTTGGGGGAAGGATTTTGGTTTGAGGCTAATTAATTACAATGACGAATCAAAAGAATGTATAGTAAAATCCTTTCAGAAAATTCCTTTCATGACCTTTTTCACAGGTGGCTTTTGATTCCTGATTTTTATACTTTACAGAGTGATGCCAATGCATCATGTCATTTGGGAACTGTTCACAGCTTGCATAGGAAAGAGATGTTGAGAATCTTCCTTAGAAGAAAAGAATGTGAGTTTCCTTCCTCTAGAGTAAAACCTTTAGGAGGGTATAAAATCCTGTCATCCTGGGAAAGAGTTGAGGCTGAGGTGAAATCTTTTATTGCTGCATTAAAAATAACGCTTTTTTCATCTAATCATCATGAAATTATGGTGCACACTTCTTTAGCTTCATAGGCAGAGTACATCTGCCTAAGAGAATCCCTTCATTCAGCTGCAGGAAGCTCTTTCTGGAAGCTGTTTCCATGTTAACCCTAAAAGATCTTCAAGGACTAGAGGGGTCTTAATCAGCCTTCACTTTCAGTTATCCTCTGGATCTCTTTTAGGATGACAGTGAGCACATTAGTTCAACATAAAAACATAAGAGAACAAAGATAAGCACATATCCGTCTCGAATAAGTGTCTGGATTAATAGGTGCTGTTGAATCAGTAAGTGTGCTTAGCTGAACTATGTTAGTTTGATTTCTATGTTCAGTGATGTGACCAGTAAACTGACAGCTCATCTAACTGATCATTCACTCATGAAATAGTAATTGAACACATATTATAAAAATTTAATACTAGGCACAGAATTTAAACAAACAAAACAGGTAAAATCTCTGTTCCCATGGAGCACACTGGATAACAACCAGTGTATAGAGTGTTAGGCACTGTCTTAAAACAACACATACATTTTTGGTATTTATACGTATATATATCATATACATGATATCTTTATATATGACCAATACCAAGAATTACTTTATGTAATTGATGTAATCAATACTCCTCCTACTTTTGACACTGGATTACAAGAGCAATAATATATAACTTAAGAAAATTCTTATAAAAAGTGACAGACATATATATATAGAGAGAGATGATTGATAGATAGGTAATAGATGGATAATAGATGACACACTGATACTGGTTTGCTATTGACATTTATGCATATTTTCTTTTAACTATATTGTAATATTTAAAGCATACAAAA
>CABHPR010157484.1:0-17837 GCA_902168415.1 Peromyscus melanophrys | reverse complement strand
ACACACCAGGAGTAAGTAAATGTCAAATGTGTTCCTTTCTGGCTTGCCACCTGATTTTTCAAGACAAGGTCTCTCACTGAACCCAGAGCTCAGCAATGGGCTGGACTGACTGCTAGCAAGCTGCATGAGCTTTACTGTCAATCCACTGAACAGTGAGGTTCCAGAAGCACACCACCACTCCTGGTTTTGATGTGAAGGATCTGCACTTAGCTCCTCAAGCAGGTACTTTTCCCTGATAAGCCACCTCTTCAACCTGGCCAGCTCTGTTCTAACAGAAAAGCAGACAACTTCAGAAGCCCAACTGGCCCAACCAGGTATGGTGATATTTTATTTGTGCTGAAATGTGATTTTATTTGTACGTTAATAAAGTTACCTGGGGGTCAGAGCTAATAGCAGGCCATAGCAGAAGTCTGGCAGTGGTAGCACACACCCTTAATCCCGATCACACGACAGGTAGATCTCTGTGTGTTCAAGGATACCACCAGCATGGATGGAGACACACGCCTTTAATCTCAATACCAACCATAGAAGACCTGGAGGTCTGTATAGAGAGGCAGTGACGAGGAGGCCATGTGGTTGGGTTTACAACCAATGAGAAGGCAGAACAGAAAGTCAATAAAAGACAGATATACAGGAAGTAGGTCTCTTTCTCAGGGGAAGGACAGCAGCGGCAGCGAAGAGTAAGAAGGCGGTTGGTTTTAGACTCAGCTCTTAGCTACTGCTCTGACCTCTTGGGCTTTTAACTCTGCGTTTGGCTCTGTGATTCTTATTTAATAAGACCATGACATCTACAGCCAGGTTTAAGTTTTACCATGCATCTCCCTTCTAAGACTTACTCTTGGCTGGTACATAGAAGAACACAGGATCCGTCCACGACCCATTGCCGGAGAGAGAGGTGGCCTGAATCCGGGCTGTGTAGTTCCCGGGGTTTAGCCGGTTAAGCTTGGCCCCTCCATACTTCCTGTAGTCCTGTCTGGACACACATTCCCGCTGATCCTACGGAAATGAAACATAAGTGTTAATTTCCTACCAGCGTGAGTGAAGTCTGACACCTGCTAGCTCAATTCACCATGCTGGTAACTCCAGCTGCCCAACATCTGCCTAGCCATCGTCCAGGTCATCACTATAAAGGAAGAAATTACATCTGTAAAGGTAGTCCTCAGGTGGCACACGGAAAACTCCATCATCAGTCCTGTTTGTACTTGAACAGACCTCCAGAGGAGTGAGAAGTTATCAGATGTGTCTACTCTGTGGCACAGGCCCATCTACACAGAAATTGTTTCTAGGTGTGAAGTACAACCAGCTCCTTGCACTGTGGTTGCTGCTCCACAGAGCCTGGGTTTCTGGGAAGATTCTGATCCTCACTGACTGACCACTTTTGTGCTGTCTATTCAGTGAGCCAGCAGAGCAGTGACATGGGATAACCTGTGCTCTCAGTGCCAACAGAAACACACACAGGTGCAGGCCACAGTCCCAGCCTTACCTCCACTTGTGATCCGTACTTTATTTCATACATCAGAATCAATCCATTGGGGTTCTCAGGTTCGGGCCACTTTAAAAAGATGGAGTTTTCAGGTCTTGGCTCCCAAGTCACTGGTCCGGGAATGTCATCTGCTCCTTCTGCATAAGGATATAAACAAGCAGCCAAATAGGGTTTTAGGTCTCCAGAAAGGATGACAAATGGTGGACTAACGTGAGAAAGACTCTTCCCCTAACTCATGTACATACAGGACTCTGCACAGGGACATTGTGGGGGTCCTCCTAAGATGGCAGCAAGCACAAGGTGGAGGATTAGGGAATGGACATGTTCGGGGCCTGTCATCTCAAGATGCCACAGCACCTCCCTTTTGACCTACTGCCACTAGAAAAACCCGTGACTGAGTACAAGAAAACACTCCTGACAACCTAAGTCGCCTTCTCCAGGTCCATTTTTCCTATCTAAAGAAAAAAAAAAACATCAACCCTTCAAACACAGCAGCCCTGAAGGAGAGCGGTGAGCTTCAGTGTGCTGAGCCTCCAGCTCTGGCACGGACTCTCTGCAGCCCGCATCCTCAGGGCCACTGCGGCTCCCATACGGGAGGAAGGGCCACTCACAAGGCTGGCCTTGGAGGCAGCTGCCAGGAAACCTGTGCCAAGAGCAAGGAGGCCATTCCTGCCATCACCTCTTCCAGCTACTGCCGGCCTCACTTCGGAAACCGAGGCAGTGAACCAAAGCTGTTAAGCGTAACAGCTGAGAAAGGCCATGGGGGATGAGCTGCTATCTGTCTCTTCTAGGAGGACCGGGAAACGGAGGCCCAGGAGGCTGAGGGTCGCATGTGAGTGCCAGAGCCAGTTTCAGAAGCTCCTCCTTCCCCAGTTCCCATCATCCTTTGCTCTTCCCACCACTTGACGCCGCAGCCTCTGGAAATGAGGAGTGGGAGTTTACCCAGCTTCAATGACAGGTGGGCGGCGGCGGCCTGGGTGACAGGCAGTGTCTAACTTATAAGGGAAGAGGGGGCGAAGGAGGAGGACCACAGGCTGCTGTGGGGGACCATGAGGATCAACACTTCCTCTTGAGTCAAGGCGGCTGCTTTCACTGGGACCTGGAGTGTCCTGGTAGGTCTGTGGCGTGTGCTTAGAAGGCCTTGTGTTCTTGGTCTCCAGCCCTTGGCACTACTGAGAGAAGGGAGACCCTTTAGGAGATGGGGCCTCACTGAAAGGAGTCAGGGCATTGGGGAGCTGCCCCTGAAGCAGCCTTTCCTCTCTCTTCCCCATGGTTGCCACGAGGGGAACAGATCTCCTGTACCATCCACTGCTGACACAACGCACTGTTTCACTGCAAGCCCAAAAGCAATTAGGCAAGTGCCTCTGGCCTGGAATTCCCAAAACACTGAGCCCAAAATAAACCTTTCCTCCTGGTAAGATGATTCTCTCAGGTATTTTGTGGCAGTGATGGAAGCTAACTCACGCAGCTGTGCACAGAAGGGCAACAGGGCTGAGCGAGTGTACCATGTGAACCAAGCAGGAGCGGGAGCCCTGAAGGAGGTTTGTCAAGACTTTCCTTGGTGAGCCTGGGATGGGAGCTGGCATTGGGAACACGCTCTCTGTTCCACAGGCACCCGATGGACAAGGCTGTGTACCAAGGACCACACATTCGTAGGACTGAATCTAAGGGTTGTCAGCCTTTCCCCCGAGGCTATAACATGCCGTACCTGCAGGCATCGTTCTCGCAAAGACGAAGTTGGAGGCACTGCAACCCAGCTTCTCGGCCTCGTGGTTGCAGCTGTGGATATCGATGCGGTACAAAGTGAAAGGCCGGAGGTTGGAGATGACCGTCCTCTCCTTGTTATCCACTCTGCTCTCGAAGAAAGGGTACTCCGTCTCCAGTTCCTCTGGGTCTGTGATGTTGTAGGTGTCAGCCATTGTGGTGTTCCGGCTCCGGCTAGACATGGTGCTGTTGGCCACTTGCATGACATCTCTCCGCCTCCTCTCGGGTCTGCAAGGAAGAGAAGATCAGCAGGTAAGCGCGTCGGCTTTCTTTGTCTTTTCTATGGCCAAGATGGAAGTAACAGAAAAGGAAAATGCTCACCTTGAAATAAACAAAACTCTTTAGGCTCCCTGGATAAGAACCAAAAAAAACAAGGGGATTTCCTTCTTCATGACCCATCTTGCATTCTCTGCGGCACCCTCAGAAACATCCACACACTCACACCGCCACCCACACAAGTGGTCCATCAGCGTTACTAGGAAACAATGCACCAGCCAATCTTAGTCAGGCATTGTCTGTTTCCGCCAACTGACAGTGCTACTTGGTCAGCCCTGACGACTGAGCACTGATTAGGACAAACCAACCAGCCTCAGCTGAGACTGATTAGGGGAAAGGTGAGGTAGCTTAGGCCTAAAACACACAAGGCAGAAGGGACCCAAAGGCCTATCGTAGTAGCTTCCTTGATCATCTCTGAAATGAAGATGCCCTAGTTTGAGCAGCTACCAAGTACCTAAACCCCAGGGCTTTTCCCAAGGAACAAGGGTTCCTACTGATGGATGCCTGCACTCCCTAGTATGCATCATGGTTTTGGAGGTCCATCAAGCCAGGCTTCGCTTCTCCTTTAGCAGTGGGGACCTGTGGCCTCCCAACATACCATCTATGAGGGGAGTGGAGCCTCTGCTATTGACTTGTGGGGGCTTGAGAAACAACAGAAAGCAGAACAGATGACTGGGGGCTCCCTCTGCCTCCAGAAACCTTAAAATCAGGCTTCTAACATTGGTAAGAACTGAGAAGATAAATATACAACATCAGACAAGCACCCCTAGGAGGCATACACAACCCCCAGGCTAGCTGCGGGTGGATGGTGGGAAGGCTGGGTGCTGAGGCTATTGCTGCATTGCTTGGGACAGGACAAGGGACGAGAGCGACAGGTGGGATGCAGTCCATCTGGTAAGAACATCAAGAGTGCGAGAGAACAGAGGAGCCCAGAATGCGGAGCTCACCAGTCTCTGCAGGAGAGTCCCGCAGAGAGGAGAAGGCCACATACCAGAGGGAGGTGCCCTGGAAGCCACGCCCCAGGCCTATGGATGTTCCCTAAGCCAACATCGAAGAGTGAGGTAGAGAGCCAGGGGAAAGTCTGCTCAGTTGATGGATCTACTATCAAAGCCACAGTTCTGTGCCGGGTGTTGACATGGCAGGCCCCACTACAAGTACATAAACTGCCCACGCAGAGGGCCCATCTCCAAAGTCAGGAATGGGCATTTGTTTTCATAATGCTGAAGAAAGAAGTACTAGTACCATGCCCACACCCTGAGAACCAACCGATCAACAAACCACCTACCTTCCTGGAAGGGAAGACACAAGAACTACATTTCAGGGGGGGGGGAGCTAGGGAGACATCAGAACATTACATTTCCTGCCTCCCTTTCAAGACCAGCACAACACAAACTCGTGCCTACATGTAAAAAGCTGCTTGCATTGGATTTACTGAAAAATGATACTAGGCCCACTCCCTGCTTTGGGCCACCCCCAACAAACTGGGTTACAGTAACCAAGCATACCCAGTAGTCTACTGATTTGTAAACACCACACTTCTGCAGATTGCATAACGGACCAGGGAGGGGGGCAATACAGGCAGGAGAAGACTGAGGATGATGTAAACAGAGTGGCCCAGGTTGGTGAACAGCTACATTCCAAATGGGGTGACGAACCGTACACTGTTCCGTCCGCTTTCCTCACTTCATGAAATAACTTACTGCACTGGAAAAACTCGTCCTTCTTAACATTTGTCAACATCTTAGTGATACAAACTATGTGACTTGAAAAATAAGGAGAGTGGCCAACGAAAGCCACTTACCAAATCCCAAGTTGAGGAAGCGACTTAATAAACACTAGCTTCCATTCTACTATCAACACTGGAGCAGAGCTGGACATGGCGGACGGACTCAATCTGACTTACTTGCCTTGAGCCCCCAAATAAACTGTGCCTAGGACAGGTTTTAGGTAGTTTAGTTGTACAACAACAACAGGCTTCACAACTCACTCCCGTCATCTAGGGTGCTCCTTTACGGGGAGCTTGACAGAACTTGTATGGATGCCAGATCTATGCCTTGGTAGGAGGCGAAAAGCAAAAACAACCAAACTGAACCAAAAAACCCTACCAGCCAGGTGTGGTGACCCACATCTACACGTTGTGCTTGTTTCTGGACGGAGAAGTCAGGCTGCTGCGTGGCAGGGTGACGGCATTCAGCACGCAGGATCTGGCTGAGAGTACAAACACTCGAGCAGCATCTAGGTCAACCACAGCTCGGCTGCCCCGTCACTTAACCTGAAGTTCCACAGCTCATGGTAACAACACCAGTGGCAAAGGGGATGCCATTTCAATACAGCTAAACGTGAGGGGCTTTCTGCTATGCTCTGTCCTCCCCTGGTCCTTACGTTGGACTGTTGGATGCCTGGTCACCAGTGTGGCAGCTACACGGAGGAATGGGCCTATCAGGAGATCCTGATGTGACTGGGTGGTGTCATAAAGAGGGTTTAGTGCTGGTCTAAACAGACGGTGTCACAAAAGCAAAACTAAGCTCTCCGCTTGTGCCCAGCTTCCTGTCTGCCTTGTGCTCTCTCCTTCCCACAAGCACTTCTGCCATGATGCTCTGCCAGCCAAGGACGCCTTCATCAGAGCAGAGCACATGGTGGCTCTGTGTTCCTCTATCTTTAAAACTGTTGAGCTGTGCACACCACCAAGCATCAGATAACTTGTTAGCAACAACGAAAAACTAATAATCCTCACTCACAACCTGAACCTCTGGCAGTGCCTAGCCTTGTGGGGGTCCACAAAGGTTTCCTAGTGAGATCTGAGCTTGCTTTACACAGCATGGCTGCATGAGGGGGATGGCTTGACCACTTGCACGGTCATCAGGTGTTTGGGACGGTCTGCACTTGCTGTGCTGGGGGGAGGTCTTTTGACTCACCCCTTGGCATTCCTTTAAAAAGCCCTTTAGTAGGGACCGAAGGGGCTGGTGGGTTGAGACCCAGGCCCTCCCGAGGCTATCCTGTGTTTTCTGTCTGTCTCTCTCCTCTATACTTCTATCTACAAATTCCTCATTTCTCCCTACTCAAGAGTACCCTGGGGGAATAAGAGGGAGCTGGTATCACACATAGCATGTGTAAGGTGAAGAAGTCCTCGATTTGACTGACACCCAGTACAGTGTTGGGATAGGGGAGGACTTCCTGCTTGGCCTCCTTGGGACACTATACCTGGGCATTCCTGTGGTTACAGGAACTCTTATTAGCTGAGAGTTGGTTTGGCCCACATAGACAACCCACTGAAAGGGAAGAGGTTTGGTGTTGGAGGATGTAGGTCCATGACCCAAGACTCAGACAGACGGTAAATTAAGTAGGGCAGAGAGGTCACTGCGTCCACTTTTTAAACACCTTTTGATTTCTCTCCTATCTCCAGGTTTTCAAATTCAAGGAAACACATTCGATACACAGGGAACATGAGTGAAAAAACAGCACTGTATCCTGACCCACAAAGTTGACTTCAACAGTGGTCCAGCAGCCTTCCAACCAACAGGAGCTGAGCGCAGGGGGACAGAGTGGAGAAGGCATAGCCTGCTATGGGGCACTAGAAGCTCTAGTAATTTTAACTGTGAGAGGAGAGGGACAGGGAAAAAAGCTGCCAAGAAGCCAGGAATTCTGTTCTCAAAAGGACAGGAACCTCCAGAGCTACCAGGTCTTTATTTTCTGCTCTATTGACTCTTCAGAGTAAGATAGCTCTCTTTGACTATTTCACAAATATCAAGGCAGTCATTTGAAAATCCATTTGTTGATATAACCCAAGAAAGGCACTATGAGCAGCCAGATAAACAGCCGCTAAAGTCTTGGGGGAACCTCAGGGGGAGGGAACAAGGCCAGAGAACTGCAGGCAGCCTGGGTACCATGGGGACTGGGGTGGGCACCTCACTGGTCTGAATCCAGCTGTCCAAGCAGTTTTCAGCCTCCAAGGTTGTGTAGAACCTTTCGGGAGGAGAGCCCAGGGTCATCTCCCTTAATCTCCTTCCCAGATAGCACTGGTCTTGACATCCTACTGTGGTGTGTTTGCTTAGGCAGCATGTATGCTGAGAAACAAACACAACTATTGGGCTCATCACTTTAACTGCCAGCCATCTACAACACAAGCTTTTGACTATTTTAAGTATGCAATTTAATGACATTTGACCACGGTAAAAATGTACAGCCACTGTCACTGCTTCCAAAAGACTGTTGCCTTAAATAGGAACTCTACCCACTAAAAAAATGATCACCTGTTTTCCTCTCCACCCTGCGCTTACCCCCTAGGAAGCTCTAATTTGCCATAGGTCTATTCTATATATTTCATATACATAAAAATCACACAGTATTTATTCGTTACTGTCTAGCATTTTTGATGGAGTTTCCAGGGCTTGTGCGTGTTGTATCATTAGTCAGAATTTCTTTCTGTTTTATAGCTAACTAGTTTTCCACTAAATGGTTATACCACCATTGTTTTATCTATCTACTCATGTACAACCGAGTTTTTTCTAGTGCTGCTACTGAACTTCTCCTTTCTTCTATTAAGAAAAAAATTAAATTCATTTACTTCTCTCCCCCCACCTCCAGCATGAGCGTAGAGGTCAAAGGTCAAAGGACAACTTGTGGGGGTCAGCGCTCTCCTTCCACCATGTGGGTGCTGAGAACTGAACTCAGGTGTTCAGGCTCAGCAGTGGATGCCTTTACCCACCGAGCCATCTCACTGCTCCCTTTGTCCATTGCATTTTTACCGCGCAGACACTGAGGGAATGCTCGGGACGGTGTCCATGCTACTTAGGAAACCTGACTGTAATGGATACACCGAGCACGGGGCTGTGTTTTGGAGCTGGGTCTATTTTAAAACTGACTCTGATTCCAGCTCCTACTTGAATCACTCCTTCTCAGCCAGGCTGAGGGAGTCAATGGACAGAAGAGGGGAGGGAGAGATGGGCCCAAACCTCAGCTTTTCCCTGGACTGGTTTCCGCGAGGACAGTCAAGTGACTCACGCTGTGCCTGGTGAAGATGACCCCATCTGCTCTCTGAGGGAGGTGATGTGGCTGAGGTTATATAATTCTCATACACCTGCACCTCCTCCCGTAACATGAGCCCTTCCTCCAGGGCCAGCCTTCTGCAGGAGCTCTGCTGACCACACGGATATCCTCTTCTCCTGCTCCCTCTAGGTGGGCTCCATGTTGTGCCCTGACCACACAGTGGGAAATGAAGTGATGGGACCCTCTGAACAGCACCAAAGGCAGCACTTCCGAAGGGGACACTCACCTGGGCACGAAGATGGAATTGTGAAGGAAATTTTCAAAGACTTTGCGGTACTCAGCCTCTTCCTTCTCGGCCTGCTTCTCGGCTTCCGTTTTTGGACAAGCACAGCAAGGCCCTTTATCACCACCACACACTTCTGTCTTGGGATTCTCCGTCACCTCTTCCACATCAATCGTACCGTCAGCGTACTTTCTGATGGGTATTTTGTCTACTCGGAAAAGAACAGAGTGCGGATGAAAGTCACGGACCACGTGCTTGTGAGCACTGGGAGTGGGGGAGGGGGCTGGTCTGCACCGCCGAGACACAAGCCTGGCACACGACGGGCTTCTAACGGGGCACCGCCTGCCCGCCGCCGCCGGCCTGGCTCACCTTTGGAGCAGTAGTTGTGCCGGTACAGGTAACCGTCCTGTGGCTGTCGCTGCCACCTCACAATGTAGTAACTCAGGTTGCCGTTGGGCAGGGTCGGGGGGTTCCACTTCACAATCAGCTGGGAAGAAGAGTTGGACGCCGAAAGCACGTCTAGGGGAATGGAAGGAACTGGAAAGAAGAACACAGGGCATTTCAGGAAACAGAACGGAGCCTGAGGTCGAGGCTAGCAGGGACTCGATGCAAACCAACGGGAAGCTGCACGTTTGGCCCCGGCCACAGAGATAGCCACAGGCCAGGCGGAACACAAAATGAAGCTGAGCCTTGTTTTGAAAGAGTATTAACTGGAATGGCAGCCTTCTCTTCAGCGCATCTGTTCTCAGATAATCTCTGTGTAAACACACAGGGCTCACGGAGCCGGGACTGCAGAGACTGGGAGAGCGCAGCCAGGGTTAGAGGGGACTTTAAACATCTCCAGTTAATTCACTGACGACGGCTGCCACTCTCCAGTGTGTTTTAGCAAATGGCAAAGTGGACTCCGCAGGGCTTCATCCGTGATTGCAAATTTGAATCTCAGATAAAAATGACCGGGAAACAAAATGGAAAGTGGAAGGAGGAGCTGGAAAGCCTGTGGGGTGGCGTGTGTGCCTGCACCTGTATGAAGCAAACAGTGGAGCAGGGGACATGGAATCCCAGATCCTGTGTCAGGCTTGTGTGCGAAGGCTAAGCTAGGATCCTGGAAACCAGTACACAGGAGCTCTGAGTTTACGGAGTCCTCTGTTACCAGCAAGAGGAGTTCAATAATCTGACTGAAGCTTACTTACTACTGATGCCTAAACTCAAAAAGTGGAATTGACTTAAAACACCCAGGATCACTGCCATGTTCTCAGAAGAGTTCCCATAGCAAAATCAATGCCACAGCTAAAGCATTCCCCACTCCTAACACACATACACACACACACACACACACAGAGAGAGAGAGAGAGAGAGAGAGAGAGAGAGAGAGAGAGAGAGAGATAAACAGAGAGAGAGAGCGTAAGCGAGCGCGCACAGATTTTGGCAATTCCCAAAGTGCAAGAAATAGGATCGTGGTATGTCTCTTAAGGCATGAGTTCCAACCAGGCTGTTTTTAAAATCTGAAAGGTGAAAACAGCTTGTGCTGGCTAGTTTCATGTCAACCTGACACAACCTATAGTCATCTGAGAGGAGGGAAACTAAATTGAGAAACTGCCTTCATAAGATAGAGCTACAGTCAGGCCTGTAAGGCATTTTTCTTCATTAGTGATTGATGGGGAGGACCCAGCCCGTTGTGGATGGTGCCATTCCTGGGTTGGTGGTCCTGGGTTCTGTAAGAAAGCAGGCTGAGGAAGCCATGAGAAGCAAGACAGTAAGTTAGCAGCACTTCTCCAAGGTTCCTGCCTCTGCTCAAGTTCCTGCCCTGGCTTTCTTAATGACAGACTGTGATACAGATATGGACGTCAAATCCTTTCCTTGCCAGGTTGTTTTTGGTCATATACCACATCAACAGAAAGGACTAACTAATTAATTGGGACTTTGGGACGTATGACATGCTCAAGACTGAGAACCGCTGAGGGACAACATGTTGGGACATCAGGACTAATACTAACTTTTTTTTCCCCAGAGCTGAGGACCGAACCCAGGGCCTTGCATTTGCTAGGCAAGCGCTCTACCACCGAGCTAAATCCCCAACCCTAATACTAACTTTTGCAAAGAAAAAACCTTGATGCCTGGTCCCTTAAGGGTTTCCAAAAGCATTTCTCTAACAGTTTATTCCTAGATATTTCAATGACAGGTCTCCCAGATGAAGCAGAGGCAAAGAATGGACCAAGAATGTCTGTCACCCAGTCTTGAGCACTTGTGAGGACAGGGGCCAAAATGCAGTTTTTAGTATTTAGGAAGACGAGTCACATTTCTAAAGAATCTGCTGTAAGAAAAAGTTCCACTTGCCCCCTCAAACCAGCTGCAAGGATTCTCTGGAAATTGTTACTCCCAAATTTTAAGATGCAAAATGTATTCTGTTGCACTTGAAATCCCACTAAATCAACCCATTTCCAGGACTAGAAGCCTATGGAAAAATTCATTTCTATGAAGACTTCAGGGTCAGCAACATGATTGTGACTGCTTTTGAGATCACCAAAGTAGGGTGGGGGTTGGAGAAGTAGGGGTGCATGAGCTCGAAGTTATTTTTAAAACTTTCTCACTCTGCCTTTTATACTTCCTTGGTGCTAGTCTGTGGTACTTTATAACACACTCCACACACTGTAACGGAATCTGTTCTCAAAGAATGTCCACCAGTGCTGCAGACTGGGTGTGCTCCTTACCCCACAAATCACTCTGCGGAAACCCTAGCCTTTGAGTGTTAGGGCTTTGCAAAGTGATTAGGTCATGAGGGTGGAGTTTTAATCAACAGAATTAACACTAACAAAAACAAGGCCAGAGACTCCTGTGTGCACTCCTTCAGGCATGTGAGGACACATCAAACAGATCTCTATGAGCCAAGAAGTCGGCTCACACTAGACACAAAATGCCAACTCTTTGACCTTGGGCTTCCCAACCTCTGGGATGGTGAGAAGTATGTTTCTTTGCTTTGTAAGCCACTCAGTTTATGGGATTTTCGTTGTAATAGCCCAAATGTATTAAGACAGTCATTATCTGTACAATGAAGTATATCTTTCTACCTCTTGTTTTGCATATAAGCTCACATACATGTTTGCTTTTACCATTTCTAGGTTTTACAGTTGGGGAACTAGAGCTTAAGCACACGAAGAAAAGATGAGGAGGGATCAGTCAATAGGCCATACTTGGATATCACAATGCGCTAAGCCTATTAGTTTTTTTTAGGCTTTATTTGATTGCTGAATATGCTGATGGGCACAGAATAAAGATGGAAAACCGGTAAGCCACAAGAGGCAGGTGGTGCACAGGTCAGCATCATTTTAGGTCCGAGAAGTCTGTATTAAAACAGATGAGAATAGCCACAGGTAGCTACATCCTGGGCATTAAGAAACCATCTTACAAGCCTGGAGGACGTGGGCTCATTATCATGAGCACAGAGCAGATAGACAGATGCTTAAGATGGTACCAAGTCCAGAAGACGGCTCGGGAGAACCGAAGGTGTTAGCAGTGAGAAGAATATAATACAGTGTGAAGCAGCAACAACAGGCATCTCATTGCTAACCCTACAGCCATACCACGCCCACCTCACGATAGCAAGCTTATAAAAAGTTGGGGGGGGGACGGACTTATCTAGTGCACAGATACCTGAAGCATTGGTGCGAATGTACAAGATTTCACTTTTGGCCCCGCGGATATGGTCGTTTTCCACCATGGTGAGGGTCACAGCCTTGACATAGACAGCATACTGGGTCCAGGGCTTCAGCCCATGCAGTAAAATGCCAGGCTCCCCCTCCTTGTTGGGAGGTAGGTCCACATCCACCATGTTCCAGCTGTTGGAGCCACAGGCATCCTGCCCATCGTATTCCGTAACATTCTTAAAGGGTCTGAAAGACAATCAAGGAAGGCCAGAGAATGTTGAAGGGCTCTGGCATCACAGCTCTCAAGAAACTCCCCCAGGGGCTGAGCGTGTCACACTGCCTATAACAGGAATTCCAAGTGAAACTCATCATCAATGAGCTCTCTATACAAGAATAAAATCCAGCATCTGGACTCGGAGCGCACCAGCTATGAACCGCAGAACTGAACAAGCAGCCTCAGAGACAGCAAGTTCTATATTCACAGGGACTGAAAATGCTGCTCCTAAGACACGCAGATGCCGATTTTCTTTCTTCTGAATTGGAGCAGCTCTTTTTTTTTTTTTAAACTAATAAGAAACCAATCATGGCCGTTTAGTGCAAACATTGGATACTGAGAAAGGGTAACTTTTGAACAAAACTAACTTCTTACAAAAAAAAAAAAGGTTTCTAAAATATAAGTTGATGATAGCTGGTTTTATTGCTTAAATATCTCATAATATTCCAATATTTCATTTCCCGATTGTCTCAGAAAGTGGCATCAGTGAAATCACAGGTTAACATCGCCTATGTATTGGCAGCACTTTCAAAGAGAAGAGAGGCTTCTGCACAGATGCATCGTGGGTGGGTGGGTGGGGTCTTCATTTATGAGATGAAAGGGCTGCTGGCCACTGGCTTCTGAAATTATATTACCCTGACCTGTGAGCAACCACAATGGGAGACGGGTGGGGTGCTCCATTCCTATTTCCCATGGGCTATAACAGCTCCCAGGACCCTACATCTAGCAGCAGGGAAGGTACCAGCTGCTGCCATGGGCACCTTTGCTTCTTGCTTCCGGGAAGATGAGCACCTGGGAAATGGATGCCCATGTAGACTGGGGAACCACCTGGACACACAGGAGGCCAAGCAGGGTGATGGAATGCCCCTGAGGAGCTGCAATGTGGAGCAAGTCATGTCTGCACAGGCAGGACAATGCTATCAGTATAGGGAAAGTCTCGGAAGGTCCTGGAAACTGCTGACACTGAGGCTGGTCCCTCTCCATTCTTCTTTCATGACCCAGAGCAGAGTCTGGGCAAGGCCACGCATGTACAAAGGGAATGGAAGATATCAGACCAGTTCGGGGTAACCACAGTGAGAGCAGTGTGTCTTACAGGGTATTTCGGGGACAGTGGCTGAAACAGTATTTTAACCAAGTCTATACTATAGCTTATGACAGTTTGGATCCAATTCTCTTCAAAGTCAGCCCTTTTCCCTTTCAGTTGAACTTAATCAAACATCAAACCATCTAACACAGTGAAAAGCCTGAAGCTAACACTCTCCTGACTAGCTGTCACAGGTTGGGACAGCATCATGTGACAACAAGAGAGGCCACATGATGAAGATGAAGTGGTCACCTGGCCCGATTCTTCAAAGGAAACCCACTGGTAGGTACCCTCCTATTCAGCCAACTCCTACCACAGCCAAAGTCCTCGCCATCTCCACCCTCAGGCTCCACACCAGAACGACAGGCGCAAACACAGAAACTCACGCCTCCTTGTAGTACACTGTGAAGCTGATGAGATCCCTGTAGTCCGGGGGCCGGTACCGGTGCCACGTGATGATGATGCGGTTCTTTGAGGTGGTGGTGGAGGTGAAACGGAGAACGTCGCTTTCACCTGGAACACAAAGGCACACTCGTGAGCGACAGAGATCCACACATCTCTATGAAATCTGTGCACTCCTTCGCCCTTTCCTGAAGCTAGCGGTCCATACTGAGCTCTTGATCATTTCCCATCAAGAGTCCAAGCGTTTCTCCAGGGAGCTCCTACGGGTTCATCTTTCACTTCAGTTCAGCTCACTGCACTGACCACCTGCCCAGAGGATGGGGCAAGAACCCGTCATTGTTTCTCCACCTATGAGAAGAGCCTCTTGAGTGAACAAGGTGGCCTTACCTTTCAGATCGCCCAGAGTATGCTGGCTGCTTAAGGGAGTTTGGTTAAAGGACAGCAGACCTGTAGGTTGGCCAGGGAGGACAGCAAGTGCTCCCCAGATGTGGACATCTGCTGGCTTCTGGGAAGCCACCAAAGGCAGGTATAAGACCTTCAGTAGGCCACAAAGGAAGTTTCTCTTTGTCTGAACGTGACACCAGACTGGAAGGCTCTAAGACCTCCTTGGAGTGCTCTAGGAGGAACGAGACTAGGTGGGCATTGAGGTGGGCAAGCCTTGTGCTCTGCAGCAGGGGCACCCTGGCTGTGAGGTATGGTGAGGCACGGACCCTGTCCTCCTTTCAACACTCTATTCCAACAGCAAAGGTGGGGAACTGACTGTCAACGTTTTGCGGGACACCCCACCCAAAGCTCTCCAGTCCCCAGACTGCCTGTTACGGTCACACTAACAAGCTAAAGGCAAGAGACTGAGAACAACAGAACACTGAGAAATCCTCTGGGCAAAATGTGCTCAACTGAAACCCAGAGAGGACTGCAGGTCCTGCTCAAGCGTCACTCAGAGAGAAACCCTGACTGTGCTTCCGCAGGAACATAAATGGCTGCAGGTCATGCGGGCTGCCTCGACGGGAGAAGTGCTTTGAAAGGCTCTGGTCACAGGCTTTTGCACGGTCTTCATGGGGAACAGGGTAGGGGGCTCTGCGGGAAGGTGAAGGTGTTGGCTAGGTACACATGTCCCACCTCTACAACTCTTCCCTAAATGCCTCCTGGGTCCCCGGGGTCACAGATAAATCTGTATACTCAAAAGACAAAGCCAGCCCCACCTCTGTGCGTACATGTGACTAACGCTTGGTCATGTGACTCCTTATTTTCCCACTGATGCTCCATGGTCAAAGACAGAGGATCAAATAAAGCTTTTAGCATTTTTGTTTGTTTCAGTTTGTGGGGTTTTTTTTTGTTTTTTTTTTTTTAAACCAGGTCTTTTCGCCTGCGTCCTCTGCATATGTGTTATGGTTGTGTAGCTTGGTGTTCCTGTGGGACTCCCAACAGTGGGAATGGGGACCGTCTCTGACTCTTCTGCCTGCTTTTGGGACCCTACTCCTCATACTGAGTTGCCTCGTCCAGCCTTAGTATGAAGGGATGTGCCTAGTTTTATTATAATTTGACATACCATATATCCCTGGGAGGCCAGCCCTTTTCTGAAGGGAAATGAGGGGGGAATGGATCTGGGGGAGAGAGGGCGTGGGGGAGACACTGGGAGGGGAGGAGGGAGGGAGAGAAAACTGCACTCTGGATGCAATATACGAGGGAAGAATACATTAAAACAAAAACAAAGCAGGGTCTTACTATGTAGCCCAAGCTGCCTTCAAATCTGCAATCCTCCTGCCTCAGCCTGCTAAGTGCTGAGATTATAGAGTGCACCATCATGCCTGGCAGAGCCAACACACTTTTAAGGGTCTTTTCCCATACAGGGCTGGAGGAGAAAGTCTGACTGACATTCCAGCCTGGGACCACATTTGGAGAGTGGCTGGGCTAACACGCTGAACTCTAGCCTATGAGATCTTAAGGTGAAAACTGTATCACCAGAACGTTATTATTAAATTGTCCAAAATGTGAAAAGCACTCTGGACTCAGGATGTGGGCTTGCTTCTCTTCAAAGAGGAGGCCAAATGTGAATGAAGGCCAGGAAACCTGACGCCCCAAGAGGTGTGCTGCAGTGGAGCGTCTACCCTGAGCCTTCTGCATCATGGGAGAGAGGGGCAGAGCTGGCCTCTTCATAGGGCTGGAGTGGACTGGCTCTTGGACAAATACTGTTTGCTCACATTGAAAAGATATGTAACTGTGCACGCTCTAAGAACCTACCTGAATGTTTATGACCCTCAAACAGAGGCTCAGGAGAACCTATCGGGCACCTGCACACTACTAACTGTGAAGGCATACACAGAGGACAGGTGTGGGCTAAGCGGGCTTGACAGTCCAACGTGAGACCAAGAAGGGCCTGCCCATGAAAGCCACAGACTGTTATCTTGACTGTGGTAGCCACCATGGTTTGGATGCTCGTCACTCACAGGAAGCTCGCTCCCCGTTGTTCCTGGTGTTGATGTCCCCTTTGCTCTGGCGGCCCTTTGTCCCCGTGACTTCCTCCATGCGGTAAATTTCAGAGACACACAGCTTGGGATTGAAAGCGAAGTACATCTTCCCTGACCTCACGGTCAGGTTCCGGTGGTTCCAGTCCCACAGCTGCTGCAGGTTCTGGTTGTCCAGGACATAGAAGGAGTAGTTCCTGGAAGCACAGAAATCCGCATTAGCCACCCACTGTGCCCATAGCCCCCTCCAGCGATGCAGAACGTCTCGGGGGCATGTGTGGCTCCACACCAATAAGGGGCTTACCGACCGACCGGGGTTATGTCAAAGCAGACAGTCACTGCGAACACGGGCAAAAAGATGAGCCAAGGACAATGTTTTGAAATCAATAGGACACTAATTAACTTTATGACCTCTATTACCAACACACAAAGCTTCTCCCACCAAAGGATGCTCCTCGAACCATTCCCTAGAAACGCCTCTGGTTATTTTTCTCAGAGCCAGGTATGTACAATGGGCTTGAAATCAGCCTACAGGAGAACAGACATGCTCTGCTACTCAACTGGAACAGCTTACATACTAGCAGCAAAGACTGCCATTATCCCCGGGAATAAATCCTACCCATGCCCAATCAGCAGTGCATGATGGGATGGGAGACAGCCTGGCTGCTCCCTCTTCCACATTTGCCTCTCACGGCAAGAAGCCTTCATTTTTAGTCCCTGGAAGTATGGGAGAGGAGAAATACCCACGCTAAGTGTTTTCTCTGGGCTCTCCCATCAGGGTAGCAGGGCACAGTGTCTAACTGTGGCTTTATACGTGTGGCACGCACACAGCTTGTTCTCACCATCCCCCTACCTTTAAAGCTTCTGATACAGAGGACCAGAGCAGGCCAGGAACCTGGATTTCCAATGGGTGATGCTGACACCACCAGTCCCGGGCCCACTTAGAAAACCCGGAGTCTACCAGGCTTGGCGTGGCACTGTTCCCACGGCCCACGGGGAGGCAGCTATCTTTGCCCACCCTCCTGTCCCATCTGGGGGAGGGGAGAGAGAGCAAGAACTCCGCTGGTGTGTCTATAGAAGGGTTCCGCAGCAGGTTTGTCTCTCTGTCCCCGCCTCCCAATCTGCAGGCAGGGCCAGTAGATGGTCTGAGTCTCAGTTTAGTGAGAGGTCTATTCCTCA
>CABHPR010157483.1:34191-45084 GCA_902168415.1 Peromyscus melanophrys | reverse complement strand
CTGTGAATGGATAAAATAAAACAAGGGATAGATACATTTACACAATGGGGTATTACTCAGCTGTTAAAAACAATGACATCATGAAATCTGCAGACAAATGCATGTATGAAAATTTTAAAGAATAAATAAAAATACATTTCAAAGACTTGAAGGCACCCTGTTGGTGCTGGAGAGATGGTTCCATAGTTTAGAGAACTTACTGCCCTTTCAGGAAACTGTAGGTTGGATCCCAGCACCCACATCGCTGTTCGTTATCATGTGTAGCTCCGGTTCATGGCGACACAACAACCTTTCTGTCGATCTTGCTCATTCCAGAAAAGTCTGCAGACAGAACACTGGCTGTGGCTGGCTGCAGCCTTGTCAGATTAGGAAGGCAAAGGATCCAAATACACAAATTATTAAGAGGCATTCTTAATACTACAATCACCCCACATTGTGTAGACACACACACACACACACACATACACACACACACACACACACCACCTCTTTTTTTTTACAAGAATTATATTAGAAGTTTATTACAGTGAAATTCCTAGTCTATATATTCAGAATCTAAAAATCTTATGTGTTCCCCCAACTAATATGATATTAGGTAATTCTAATAAAAGTGATCTGTGGACCATATTTTACAAAATATTGGATATTGTTCCTAAAGACTTTGGCTTCATAATTTCTACTGTAACTGAGATCATTACTTTTACAACCATGTCTTCAGTGGTTATGCAGCCAGAAATGTCACTGAACAAAATTAAAGGTAATAGAGAAACTTCTATTCTTGTCGTCTAAGCCTTCAACAGTTGAATACCTTTTAAAAGCAAACCATATCACTTCTGCAAAGA
The DNA here is from genome assembly GCA_902168415.1 of Peromyscus melanophrys. Lineage (NCBI taxonomy): Eukaryota > Metazoa > Chordata > Mammalia > Rodentia > Cricetidae > Peromyscus > Peromyscus melanophrys. Next base: position 44,242 of record CABHPR010157483.1, on the reverse strand, counting down.
CTCAGATTTTTGCTAACAAATTGACCCCCCTGAGATTAAGCAAACTCCCCAAGGATACCTTGATCCTTCTGCCACTGTGGCATTTAAGGAACTTGCTGTCTATATTCCTAGAAAATGGATGAAAAATACATTAATGTTAAAACTTAAAAAGAGACATTTGCATTTAACATCCCATCTAGGTGTAGATACAAGAAGAATATTAATCATTATGGGGAGCTCTTTCAAACAGCTCTTGAATTTAAGGACCATACTGAAGCATTTAAGATGTGGAAGACAAGTCCATGCTGGCAACTATTGTTGTTGCACATATGACATAATCACATACAAATATTAAATACATATATATATTTAGCATATATATTTTATATTTTACTACAACTATATATATATATAGTAACCCAAACATCCTGTTAAGTAAAATGTTAGCATTCTTAAAGGCATGGAAAAGCATTTGTCTTATAGCATCAGATATATTTAACTGAGAAGATAGCTATGAAGACAGTACATGTTATAAAAGCATTGCAGATGAAAAGCATACATTCATATTTACATATTATGGGTGAAAGTCTACATTACTGTGCATCAAGTTACAAATAACAATATTTTCAAGTGTTACTAGTTTGGTTTGTTCTCTAATTTTTCCAAACAAAACTCATTAGTATAACTCTTCTCAAATAATTTATTTATTGCTAATAAATATTAGGTACAAAATACTGTGTCTTGTCCTGTCATTTTTATACTTGCATGTAAAGTACTTCCATCATATTTAAGCCCCTGTCACCATTTCTCTTTTCCTTTATCTTCATAGTGTTCTCCCTCCACCTGAACAATCCCTTTCTACTTTCATGTCTTAGCAAGCATGTGGAATTTTCTTTCTGTTTAGTTTATTTCACTTAATTTGGTGATCTCTGTATTCATTAATTCCTGCAAAAAATCATGCAACTCACTGAGTAGACCAATCTGGCCTGTAATTCACAGAAATATGTCTACCTCTGCCTCTCCAGTGTCAAAATTAAATACATGAGCCACCACTCCTGGCCATGATTGTGTTTTTTGTGGCTGAATGAAAATCTGCATTTGTAGGCAATTGTAGATATATAAGCACTTATGAGAAACCTTGCAGATAAATCCTGTGTAACAACATTCAAGGAACAGGGGAAGTCTTTCATTCTTTCCATCATCTTGTATATGATTTCATTTTAATTTTATTTTTCTTTTTAATTGGCTACTTTTTGTTAAAATTTTTCATACAATATATTTTGATCATATTTTTGCCCTGACTCGACTCCTCCAAGACCCTCCCACCTCCTTATCTATCCAGTTTCATATTCTTTCTCCTTCAAAGACTAAGAAAAACAGTAAAAAAAAAAAACCCACAAAAAACAAATATCAAAACAAACAGATCTAAAAAAACACAATATAACAGAAAAATACTAAAACAAAACCAAAAGTACACAAAAATTGTGGAGTCTGTTTAGTGTTGGCCAATTTCCTGTGCATGAGGCAGTGAAGTGTGGTTGATACACTCAATCGCATTCCACTGGAGAAAGGTGGTCTTCTTTCTCCCAACAGGTATGAGTTGCAAATAGTTTATTGGTTAGCTGTTTCTTAGGTTCTCCTTCTCAGTATTGGATTTCGTCTGGGTTGAACCTGGGTAGGTCTTGCCCATGCTGTCACAGTCTCTATTAGTTAATATGTTTAGCAGCCTGCTATATATTGATGGCACTGTTTCCCTGGAGTCATCTACCATCTCTGGCTCTTATAATCTTTCTTCTTTATCCTCCTCTTCATGTATCCCTGAGACTTTAGGTGAGGAGTTTGATAAATCTATCCCATCTAGAGCTGAGTGCTCCAAAGTCTCTCACTCTGCAAATTGTCCATTTGAGGAGTCTCTGTTAATTCTAATTTATTGCAAGAAGCTTCTCTGATGAGGGCTAAGCAGTGCTCTGATCTATGGGTGTAGCAATAAGTCATTATTTTATTGCTATATTCCTTTAGCAGAATATTAGTAGTAGGTTTACCCTAAGGCCCATGATTTACCTAGCCTCGGGTTTTAGGCCACTTTAGCAATATCAGGCATAGGTTCCATTTCTTGGAGTGGTCCTTAAATCCAATCAAAACATGATTGGTTATTTTCATTGAATTTTTGCCATTATTGTACCTGTATATCTTGCAAGTGAGTTCTTATTGTAGGTTGTAGGGTTTGTAGCTGAGTGAGTTTGAAGATAACTTTTCTTCTCTGGTAGGATGCAAAGTACCTTTCAGTACCATGAATGCTAGTCAGTAGGGGTAAGACTTTTAGTTGAATACTAGCTTGATTTCCCCTTGTTTGATGACATTAGTAAGTTGTGTCTTCACCAATTGACCTTACCATTAAGTTATAGAGAGTAACCAATAGCCTTTGAAATAGCCTGTGATGTTAGGGGGGTGTCTATTGGTCCCTTTTATCCAATGACTCAATAATATCTAACCCATGTCTGAAACTTGGACATTTCATTTGGTAACATAAGATGTCTATTTGGGGACTATGTCCCCCATTATATGGTGAATTCATTTAAATTCTTTGCAAATATACACACATATATATATACAAATATATATATATATATACAAATATATATACACAAATATATATATATACATATATACCTACATTAGTAGCTTTCCTATGCCCTTCAAGTGGCCTTTAATGTTAGTTGTCCCTTCATATCCTCCCTCTTTTGTCCTGCCCAACTATCTCTCTTCCTATGTAATCCTCCTATTATAATTTCCCCTTTATCTTTTCAGAATACTATATTCTATTTCCCCTTCCTTGGAAATTTCTCTCCCACCTTTTAGTCCCTTACCAGTTACCTAACCTCTGTGCTTATTTTGATTGAAACACAGATATCTGAAACTTGAAAGCTAATATCCATATATAAGGGAAGACATGCAATATTTGTCTTTGCGGGTCTGGATTACCTCATTCGGGATGATTGTCTCTATTCCCACCCATTTACCTGCAAATTTTGTTTTTCTTAACAGCTGAATAATATTCCACTTTGTAGACATAACACTTCTTCATTATTTATTCATCATTTGGTAGACATCGAGGCTGTTTCCAGTTTCTGGTTATTATAGATGCAGCAGCAATGAACATGAAGAAGGAAGTATCTTTCATTGTAGGAGTCTTCTCTTCAGTTAGGTATATTCTGTTGTACTTCATTTTTGGAGCTGTTTTGAATAGATTATTTTACTCATTCCTTTATCTGTGAATGTATTATGAGTATATATGAAGACTACATTTTTAGTGTGGATTTGATGTCCTGAGACTTTGCTATAGGTGTTTATTTGATGTAGGGGGATCTTTTTTTTAACTCAGTTGTAGAGTCTTTTAAGTATAGAGTCATGTCTTCTGCAACTAGGGAAAATCTGATTTCTGTGTTGCCTATTCTTACTTCATTTATTCTTTCTCTTACTAACTGCTCCAGATAAGAGCTAGAACATGTCGGGAGGTGGTGGCACGTGCCTTTAATCCCAGCACTCGGCAGATTAAATCTCTGTGAATCTCTGTGAGTTCACAGCTAGCCTAGTCTACAGACCTAGTTCCCGAACAGCTATGGCTGTTACACAGAGAAACCCTGTATCAGAAAACCAAAAAAGAAAAAAAAAGAATGAGAGAGATTGAACATGTCTTAGTCAGTGTTTCTATTGCTGTACTAAACCACCTTGACTAAAATTACCTGGGGAAGAGAGGGTTTATTTCAGCTTACAATTTCACAGCACAGGCCATCACTGAAGGAAGTTTGGGTAGCAACTCAAGCAAGGCAGAAATCTGGAAGCAAAAGCTGATGCAGAGGCCATGGAGGAGTTCTACTTCCGTCTCCCTAGTCAATGGCTTGCTTAGCCTGCTCTCTTACAGCACCCAGAACGGTGCCAGTCCAGGGATGGCACTACCCACCGTCTACTGGAATCTCCCACATCAAATATCAACCAAGAAAGTGCACATTGGCTTGTCCACAGGACAATCTGGTGGGAGTGTTTTCTCAGTTGGAATTCCTTCAGTTGTTATGTCTAGTTGGCCTAAAACTAACTAGTACAGAGCACTATTTTAAATAGTCTTTAGTTTTGGTGACCTTGGCTTTGTGTCTGGTATGTTGCAACATAATTGTTGTTTCTTTTGTTTTTTAAGTTTAGCTTCAAGCAACTGTTTCATAAATTTCTCAGGATTTCTAATGTAGCTAATTATGTCATTCTAAATATAAAAGCAGCTTTAGTTCCTTTCCCTACCTATTTGCTTTCCCATTCTCACTTACTGTGTTGTCTGGAACAGATAGTACCATGATCAGTAAGAATGGTGACACCTTGCTCCCAGTCTTAGGAGCAAGGAGTTCTTCACATCTTTGCTTACTGGAAGCCCTTTGCACATTTTGTGTCATTGTATCCTGCTCTTTACTTGCTGGTGTTTTTGTTATGTATAAACTTTGAATTTTGTCAATTTCTGCATGTGTTCATGGAATCACTTTTTTCCTTATTTTGTTTATATGAGAGGTTACATTGTTTAATATTTAAAATGTTGAGACAACCTTATATTTTCAAATAAGCCCTATGTAGCTGTAACATGAATTTTCATATTTTTGACTGAATTCTAGTCCTAATAGTCTGCTAAGCATGACTGAATATTTATGCATATGACATATTGGTCTTTACTTTTTGTACTACCTCTATCTTGTTTCATTATTGGAATAGTATTAATTTCATAATATTGTGAAATGGTCTCCTTTTTGCTAGCGATCATGTAAAGCTGATGTTAATTATCCAGAATTCTCCAGGACTAATTATGTAAAATTATCCAGTACAGCCATTTGGTCCTAAATATTTCTCTCTCAAGAATTTTTAATTCAAGCTACTTAACAGTTGCAAAGTAAGTGTGGAAATTTATACTTTCCAAGAAAATGGACATTTTTATTTGGAGGTGAAGCATTTATGTATGGACAGTTATTCATGGTATTCCCTCATGTATTAGTTACCTATGACATTAAAGCAAATTACCAGAAACCTGTAGAGTTTAAACAACATTGGCTCATTCCCCCAGTATGACTTGGCCCCATTTAAGCTGTTATCAGTGTCATACTCTCTCCAGGATGCCTAAGAAAGGATCTAGTTTCAGTGTTTTCCAACTTCTGACGACATTCTTTGACGCATGACTATATCTCTCTGTCCTACTGTAGGCACCTTGCAATCTGTCTTTCACATATGTCTAACTTTCCTGCTAGGATGACCTTTCCGTTTGGAGATCCTTAAATTAATCATATCTGCAAAGATGCTTTCTCCAGTAAGGGAACATTTACAGGTGAATGGTAACATCCTGAGAACTGGTAATAATGTATTGGTGGCCACAGCTCAGTCTATTGCATTTTGTTTGTTTTTGACTCTTCCCTTCCCCGCAACCTCATCTCCTTCTTTCTTCCTGATAGATGTTATTGCATTCTCCTTTTCAAAGAATCAGCTGTTTGTTGACATAATCTGTTCTGTTACTTACAGTTTCATTTAGTTTTCATCTCTATTTCTTCTGTCTTATTTGCTTTAGGTTTATTTTTATCTTTTTTTGTTTCTTTTTAAACTGAGGTTATCCTCTAAATGTTACATAAAATATATTTGTATCTACTAATGAGATAGCATAATGTGCTTTTAATATAGGCATACATTTTATGATGTTCAAATGAGGTGACTATAAACCTGTCTGCCAAAACATTTCTTTTTAGTAAAACATATATTCCTTTCTTCTGTCTTTTAAAACTGTACAATACATTATTGCTTTTTACAGTCACTTTGTTGTAGAATAGCACACCAGATCTGCTCCTATCAAACTGCAACTTAGTAGCCTTTCATCGACCCTTTCTTGACCCTCCCTTGTCACTACTCTCCACAGGCTTCAGTAGTCACTCTTCTTCCCTCACCCATGTGATCGCCTTTCTTACATTCTACATACATGGGAGACAATGCTCTTCTTGTCTCTCAGTACCTGACTTACGTCAACAAACACCATCTGATTCCATTCATTTTTCCAGGGCCATTTAGGGTAAAATTCTATTACTGATTTTCGATATCTCCCATTTTCTAACATGTGTATCTAAACTTTTATCACATAGTATTTTTATCTAATAGCTCACATACTTTGATTCATTGTTTATTTAGAAGTATCTTAAGATATCTGGCTAATGTCCTGCTAACGACTTTTAGGTGGACACCAGTCTTTGGAGACCATACCCAGCATTGTGTTATTACTTCACATTTGTTCAGGTGTGCCTGTGGTCCTTCTGTTCTACTTTGGTATGGATACTGGATAAGAGTGTGTGTATTCCGTTTTTAAGTAGAGTGCTCCATGATTTTCAAGTAGATCCTTTCCAAGTAGATTGTTAGTAGCATTTCGATTTCTTCTATAAATTTGTTGCTTTTCTGTTTATTTTACCAACAGTTGAGAAAGAGATATTAAGTCTCTAATTATAATTAGAGATTTATCTATTTCACTTGTCAGTTGTATTTCTACCCACTGTGTCTCACATAAGTTGCAACTCCATTTCTTGGCAAACACATGTTTAAGAATGATATGTCATCTGGATAATTGAGAACCATCTTATTTTTTTAACATCCCTTTTTGTCTCTGACTTTCCTCTTCCTCCACCTTCAGCTCCCCCTCCATCTTTGTTTCCTTCTTCCTACTTTATCTGATATAATATGTATAATATCCCAACACGTATTCCCTGCATGTTTTCTAATGACCTTGGCCCTGGAGAAAATATCTAGGTTCTAATAGTGTTCCCATCCAAGCCCACATCATCACATGAAATCCTTACTTAAATAAAATTACACACAGCTGCCCCCTTGTGTGCCATATCTTTAAAAAGAACAAGTAGAACCATTTTGATCTTTATTCCTTCATAAGCCTGCTTCCATGAAACCTGACATTTTCGTGGGAAACACTCTTGCTCCCTGGTGACAAAGTCTGCCTGTTAGGAGACTGCAGTGACCTTGCTGTCTCCTTACCAGTCCCCTCACCTCTTCACTTCTGCATCTGCCTCTAATTTATCTAACTCCAAAGAATTACAAGCAAGCCACAGAACGTACATATTAACTTCCTAACCCTGGTGTGGAAAGAGCACCCAAATGAGTGACTAATTCTAGTGAGTCACTACATACAAAGTCAGGTAGGAAGTAGAGCAGGTGAATGTGAGGGCAGAGGAGCTAGAGGGAAGGAAAAGGTCACAGGTAACAGATGCCACACTCTAGAAAGGTGGCTCAAGGAACAGAGGAACCACTTCAATGCATGTTAGAGGTCATTTCATTTCTAAACTAATACATTTTCACGATTTGATGTTTTATCTTGACTTGAACATGGACAATATTTGTAAAGACAAATTTCAAGAGAGCCTGATTTAATTGTTCAACAGATTAGGCTAGTCTCCAAAATGTCATTTGCTTCACTGTTCTGCCAACTGGACCCAGTTTTATTCTCAGTAGACTTTAATATCAGGGCCTTAGAATACTGGCACATCCTAAGATCTGCAGGGTCTCAGAGGGGATTTCCTCCTCGACACTTGAACTTCACCAGTCAGCCTGCCTCTCTGTAGTTCTCAAATACAGGCATCATGTATGGTATTTGCTCTTCTGCTTCTGGTAGCCTCTGCCTCGGTGAGAATCAAACAAATAAACAATTAAAGGTTTGAACTGAATTTTAACAGCTTTTCCAAGAAACCTTTTGAAATTTATTTGATTCCTTTTATAGTAGAGGATGCTTTTCTTCCTTTTCTTCTGTTTAGTTTCCAGGTAATCTCAGATTTAAATATCAGAGGAAGGAATTAATGGCCACCCTGTTCTTCATGTATACATCACAGTCCCTAAATCTTTCATCCTTATGTCCTCTTGCCTTGGAAGGAACTAAGCATGGGAAGTAGATGTAACCTTCAGACCCTTTCATGCTGTGACACATCAGGCTGAAAACATTGTCCAGACAAGGTAGTGTTCTTTTCATGATATCTCTGTTACAGAAGAAGGATGAGGCTAGAGTCTCATATATTATCTATGAAGTATAGTACATGTTTAAAGAATATTATTAGGAGGCAAAGTCTTATTCATATTAATGAGGTCATTGTCATCTAGTATTTTTAGTTGCTGTGGTGGAAGTTTCAATCTTAAGCATCCTCTGTGTGTGTTTGGAGAAGGTGATTTATTGTTTTGTTGTTTTTTTTTTTTTGTTTTCTGAAGTAGGGTTTCAAGTAATTCCTGACAGCCCTGCATCAGCTTCCCAAGTGCTCAAACTGTAGGTCTGCAACATCATACCCAGCTTACAAAAAAGCATTTTAGCTGCAGCACCTTTGATAGGATTGCTTAGATCCTAAGAGCATACAGTGTCAGCATAATAGTTAAATGAAATTCAAACACATTATAAATAAATGAAAAAGTGAACTTGAGGACAATACACTCAGACAACATGTACTTTTCATAAACTCCATAAAGTTTTCTGAAGCACACAAAATAAAAGACCTCAATGATAAATAAGCAATGATAAATAATGAATCTGCAGACCTTAAAACTCTGTTAAGTTTCCATGCCCAATTGACCATTTCAGGAAAATGCATAGAAGACTCTTATTGTTTCTGGCTTTGATTTTAAGCATTAAAAAAAATTGAAAACCATTTTTGAGGCAACTTGCCAAGTCATAATAGCCTTAAGTAAATTTAAGATCAGGATCAGGAACTAAGACTCCTAGAATCCAAAGAGTGACTAAAGTTAAATCACAATCAGTGAAACATCCTTCAGGACAACCAAGTGAAAAGTCTTGGAGTCTGAGGAGTAGCCAAAACTCTGCTCAGATGATTGGCAGCTGTGTGACCTGGGGCCACAAGTCTGTTTCCTAATCTAGAAAATGCAAAAATTGTTCTATGCTGACATCTTACTCTTTTCATTCCAAATGCTTCTTCCCAATGTGGCTTTATCCTCCTATCACCAGGGGGCAGCAAACACAGTTCAACCTTACATTTGTGTGTGTGTGTGTGTGTGTGTGTGTGTGTGTGTGTGTGTGTGTGTGAGAGAGAGAGAGAGAGAGAGAGACAAAAGTGGTTTTGCTTGACTTTGGAGATGAGGCTTTCAGTAACCTTGTAATTTCTGTCATTTGTACTACTAGAACATTATTTGAGGTCACTTCCTAAGGAATATTTTTGGAAGAAAAGTGAATCACCAGGAAGAACCATCCTCTGGCCTGTCTTCTTCTGTCTCTCACCACAAGAAAACTTCAGAATTATGAAAAACAATCTGTCCTACTTACTTTAATGCACTAAGTTGGGGAGGGTGATTTGCTATAGTAAAATGGATGTTTAGTAAAGTTTGTGTTTATAGTTCAACATGCTGGAATGAAGATTGGCTGAACAGTATAAACAAGTTTATATACTGTGGAACCTCAGACCTTTTAATGTCATCTAATGTAATGCTAACATCATCTTAGCACTACAAAGTATAATATATTTATGTGGCACATCTACCAGACATCACAGCATACCATTTTCTACAGAAAAGTATGTAATAACTTCTAAGTCTCAATTTGGGAAAGGATAACATAATTGTGGTAGTTTGAATGTAATGGGCCCCCATAATCTCATAAGGCATGGCACTATTAGGAGGTGTGGCTTTGTTGGAATTGGTATGGTCTTGTTGGAGGCAGTTTATCACTGTGGGGGCAGGCTTTGAGGTTTCCTATGCTCAGGATACTCCACTAAGCATCAGTCAACTTCTTATTGCCTGTAAGATGGAGGACTTTCAGCTATTCCTCTATCACTATGTCTGCCTGCATGTTGCCATGTTCCTCACCATGATGATAATGAACTAAATCAATGAAACCATAAGTGAGCCTCCTCAATTAATTGTTTTCCTTTTATAAGAGTTGTCACGGTTTTTATAAAATGGAGGGAGAGAGACTTGGTGGGTTGGAGCCAAGGTGCCCCATGGTGGGTAAGAGACAGAGACATACCATGCAGAGTACAATCATATGAAGAGTTTTATTAGTGGTAAAGGGGGG
>CABHPR010157483.1:4203-34091 GCA_902168415.1 Peromyscus melanophrys | reverse complement strand
AAGAAGAAGAAGAAGAAGAAGAAGAAGAAGAAGAAGAAGAAGGTGGGGCTGAGGAGAGAAAAAGAGAGAAGAAGAGAGAGAAGGTGGGTAAGAGCACACCTTTTATGATGGGACTTTAGACATGTGCAGAGAGATGATGTAGCAATGAGCACATGACATTGTCAGGACCCTGAGTGGGCCAAGGTATTTCCTGAATATTGGCCAGGTCCCAAGGGGCAGGTCTGAATACTAGCAATGGTCGTGTTGTATTTTCACAGCAATAGTAACCCTAACTAAGACAGAAGTTGGTATCACGAATGGGGTATTGTTGTGATAGGCCTGAGCATGTATTTGTTTACAGGAATTTGGACTTTGGCACTTGGGGTTATGAAAGCAGTGGAATGCATTAAGCACTGTTTAATGAGCCATATTAGTAGGAACATGGAAGACAGAGATGCTAAGAGTTTATTGAACTGTTGGGGGCTCACTCAAGAGGTTTTATAGAAGAAGAATTTTAGTATATTGCCTAGAGATGGTTCTTGTGATATTTGGGTGAAGAAAGTTGCTATGGATATCACTCTGTATGCTGTGAATGTATTGCTCTTATTGGTTGATAAATAAAATGCTGATTGGCCAGTAGCCAGGCAGGAAGTATAGGTGGGGTAAACAGACAAGGAGAATTCTGGGAAAGGAAGGCTGGGTCAGTAGATGCCAGCCTGCCTTCCATGTAATGGCACACAGCTAAAGCCATGGAACATGTGGCAACATATAGATTAACAGAAATGGGCTGAGTTTAAATGTAAGAGCTAGTCAGTGGTAGGCCTGAGCTAATGGCCGAGCAGTTTTAACTAATATAAGCTTCTGAGTGATTGTTTTATAAGCAGCTGCTGGGTCTGTGGGGCTGGTCAGGACCAGAGAAAACTTCAGCTACAGAAAGTGGCTGCCTTTTGTCCTTTTCTGAAGCGTTCACCTGGGGCTAAAGTGAAGTGTTCTGACAGAAGAAATCTCAAAACAGCCTAGTATAGACTCTCTCATATGGATATTAATGAAGATTTATAATGAAAAAGTGTAAGATGAGCAGGGTAAATTACAAAAAGTAAATTTTGTGGAGAAAAAGAGCACCAGAAAGTGGAATGGAGCTAAATCCTGTGTTCAAGGAGATAAATGGATTAAGAAATGGAACTCAGGGCAAGATCCCACCCAGATAAGTTTCCAACTTGTGGAAAGAAACTAAAGAAAAGCTTAGAACCAGGTGAGGTGGGGCACATATTTAATCCCAGCACTGGGAAGGCAGAGGCTGGTGGATCACTGAGTCTGAGGTCAGCCTGGTCTACAGAGAAAGTTTCAGGACAGCCAAGTTTAGGGAGTGAAGGACAGAAAGCTGGTGAAGCTGCTATCAAACAAGGGGGCCATGTTCCAGCTTCAGCAAGCAGCAGAACTTGGTAGTTTCAGCCACGTGGTTCTGGCTTTAGCCTTAAGAACAGAAGAAAGGAATTAAGGAATTAAGCTGCTGAGGCTAAGCATGTGTCAGAGGTGTCCCCGAATGGAGGCCTGGTAGAAAGACCATTGCAGGAATCTGTGAAATTGAAGCCTGTAGGGAGACCTGCCCCCACTTTTCCCCCCAGGGTACTCTTGAGGAGGGAGAAGTGAGAAATATGTAGATAGAAATAAAGAGGAGAGAGACACTTAGAAATACAGGATAGCTTGGGAGGGCCTGAGTCAAAACCCACCAGCCCCTTCTGTCTCTACTAAAGGGCTTTTAAAGGAATGCCAAGGGTGGAGCAAAAGACTTCCTCCCAGCACAGCCAAGTGTACAGACCATCCCAAACACCTGGTGACTATGCATGTGGTTAAGCCATACCCTAACACAACCTTGCTGTGTAAAGCAAGCTCAGATCTAATTAGGAAATCTTTGTGTGCTCCCACGAGCCTGGATTGCCCTGGAGAACTCCAGATGTTAGAGATGTCAGAGTCATGAGAGGAGAGCTACTAACAGGCAGTAGAACCAGCCCAAGAAAAAGGATTGTGTTGCAGTCAACAAAGCTGAGCAGTATTGGAGATCTGAAGAGTGTTTTGGCATTACACATGGTGATGCAGAGTTTGGAGTTTGCCCAGCTGGCTTTTGGTCTTGTTTTGGTGTAGTATTTCCTCACTCTGCTCCTTTCCTTACATTTTGGGATGGTAATGCATATCCATTATATGTTGGAAGTATGTTTTCTTTTTTTTTAATTTTGATTTTACAGGGAATTAAAGTTAAGAGATTGCATGACTCTCAGAAGAGACTTTGAAATTTGGACATATTTTAAAAACATTATTGAGACTGTGATAGACTACAGGAACTTTTGAAGTTGGACTAAATGCATTTTTTGCATTATGATATTGTTGCAAGCTTCTGTGGGCCAGGGACTGGAATGTTGTAGTTTGAATGTAATTGGCCACCATAATTTCATAGTGAATGGCATTATTAGGAGGTGTGGCTTTGTTGCAGTGGGTATGGCCTTGTTGGAGGCAGTGTGTCACTGGGTGGGGGGTGGGCTTTGAAGTTTTGTATGCTCAGGATACTACTGAGTTTGTCAGTCGACTTCCTGCTGCCTGCACGATGTAGGACTCTCAGCTATTCCTCCAGCAGCATGTCTGCCTGCATGGTGCCATGCTCTCCACCATAATGGTAATGGACTGAAACCATAATCAAGCTCCTTCAATTAAATGTTTTCCTTTATAAGAGTTACCATGGTTGTAGCTTCTTTTCACAGTAATTGTAACCCCAAGACAGTAGTTGAATTCTAAATCCCTTCCAATTTTAGCATACTAAAAATCTACAAGGAGAGTTTGGCCACTTCTTCTTGCTTATCTTGATGAAAAGAAAATTATTCTGAGGTTGGTTGCTATAAATTTCATTATTTACTTCCACTGAAACCACTTTTTAATGAATTAACAGAGGAAGGCAGTATTAGAATTATTAATGAGCAATTAAATAGAAATTAAGGTGATAGCAACCACAGCATTCTGGTGGGGACTTGGTTGTCAGGTGGCCTGGGAACCTGATGGATGTAAAAGTATAAGATGCTGTCACAATGATGAAACAAGCATAGTTCTGGCTAATAGATTTATCTATTTCTCCTTGGCAGATTGTAATAGGATATGGAATCGCCCTGCTGGTCTAGGTTCCTAGAGAAACACCTCATAAAAAGAGTATGGTTAGAGCAAGAAGAATCATCTGCTCTGTCTGTACTGCACATTCTCACAGAATGGTCATATAAACAAAGAAAGTATGTGTGTGTGTGTGTGTGTGTGTGTGTGTGTGTGTGTGTGTGAGAGAGAGAGAGAGAGAGAGAGAGAGAGAGAGAGAGAGAGAGAGAGGGAAGGGGTTAAGTATGCATGTATTTGTATGCTATGGTAAACCACTTTTGCATTTTTCTTTGTGTTCATGTGATTTTATAAATGAAGACAAATAAAATGCACATACACATGTTGGACACTATGTTTGAAGAACAAAATACAGTGACAGGAATATATTGTAAGAGTACTTTGAAAAGAGTTATGGTGGCACCAGCGAAATGTCCTAGCGGGCAAAGGCACTTGGAGATAATCATGATCATCTGAGTTCAATTCTTGGGACCCACATGTTGAAAGAAAAAGAACTCCCATAATTTATCCTCTGGCTTTCATATTCACACTGTAGTATACATATGCAAATAGATAAATGAATGGCTAAATAAATAAATATAATAAAATTGGGTTTTTTTTTTGACAAAAGTAAGGAGCAATGATGGCAAGGCAGATTCATAGTTTGCTGGCTTTAGAGCTTTCATGGAAGGAAAGTTTGGCTTTTGCCTGCAGATGAGAGAGCTGCTATACTTCCATAGGGAGCCCAACCTTCCTCCCAGTAGGAAAGAGAAAGTCAATGGAGATCAGTCACTAAGAGCCTCATATATATCAATACATCCCCACAAACTCATCACTCAAGAAACTGAGACAGGAGAATCAAGAGTTGGAGGCCAGCCTAGTCTATACAATTAAACACTATCAAAAAAAAAAGGAGAGACAAAAAAGAGGAGCGAGAGAAGGGGGAGAAAGAGAGAGGGAAGAAAAGAAAAAAGAAAAGAAAAGAGAAGAGGGGCTGGAGAGAACTTTCCAGCCCTCCTAACTCCTACAGGGAATCCAGGTTAGATTTCCAGTACCCACATGGTGGCTCACAACCACCTGTAACTTCATTTCCAGGAGGTCTAACACCCTCTTCTGAGTTCCATGCAATACATGCAGGGAAAATACTCAGGCATACAAAATTAAATAATTTAAGTGAATTTTTAAAAAGGAAGGAAGTGAGTGATGAGTGATAGAGTAAGGGAGGAGGGGTAAGGGAGGAGGAATCACTGAGGAATTATTAATATCAGCTTTGGAATCAAATGAATAAACTCAAACAACTGAATTTCTGACTAAAATTTCTTTTGATTCTTTTAGTTCCTAATTGTTTATTAAAATATTTAAAAGTTTAGTTGATGGGGTAGTTGTGCATGTTTATAGGCTATCTTATGATAGTTCAGTGCAAGTATATGAAAGTTGACATACATATCAGCCCAAACTGTAACTAATTGTCAGTTACAGTTATTGTTACTTGCAATTATCCTACTGTGCTCCAGAGGACTGGGAGAAGCTATTTCTTCCACCCAAATGCACACTTCTTCCTACCTCACTCTTTACTCCTATCCCTCATCTTTTCCATGCTCTAGTAAACACTGTGCCTCCTACTTCAATGAAGTCAACTTTTTAGCTTCTACATATAAATAAAAACATAAGAGTGGATAGTATTTATCTTTCTTTACCAGGCCAATTTCACTTAACAACATGCTTTCCAGTTCTATCCATGTTGTTGAAAATTACAGAATTTCTTTGCTTTGTAGCAAAATTTAATTTTATTACACACACACACACACACACAGACACACACTGCATTTTTCATTTTGCTGGTTGCATATCATTATTTTGTGACTAGCATTGCAGTAGATATGCAAGTACTGATGGATTTTTGAAATACTGATTTAATATATTCTAGGACCTAGACCCAGTAATAGAATTTCTGGATCATATGGTAATTCTATTTTTGGTTTTGTGAGGAATTTCCACATTGTTTACTATATTTTTATATTAATTTATACTCTCTACAGAAATATATGAAAAATTTCTTTTCTCTGCGTATTAGCCAGCATATACTTTTAGCATTTCCACTTAGAGTGTGATGAAGTTGTAGTTTTGTTTTATTTTACATTTATCTGACGATATCATAAAATCAATCACTCTTTGTATAATTTTGACTAGTTTATATTTTCATTTCATAAATGGTCAATGGTTAATTTTAAAAATTCAATGTTCATGAGAATTTCATATGTGTATATGAAATTATATATATATATATATAATTTAAATACAATTATATCCACCTTACATTTCTCCACTCAATATCTTTCATTTTCCCTTAATACATTTCCCTCCAAACTTCATCTTTTTAAAACATTCTCTTTTTAATCAATTTTTATTTTTATTTATGTGTATGTGAGTGTCCATGGAAGCCAAAAGAGAACATAGGTTCTGGAGTTGCAGGCAGTTTTGCGCCACCACATGCGGTGGCTGTGAACTAAACTATGATCCTCTAAAAGAGCAACAAATTCTGACTACTGCTGAGCAATCTCAATCTACCCTGCTTTGTTTTGCTTTATTGCTAATAACTCCACAGTACAGGGTGGGCCCTGGAGAGTACCTTCACACTTATGCAAGGGTTTTGGTTGGCTTGGCCTCTTGCAGGTCTTGTGTAGAGAACTATAGTTCCTGTGAGTTCATGAGTGCAATAACTATGCCATGCCTCGAAGAGAGCGCTTCACAGCATTCCTTTCCATCTTCTGGTTCTTAAATTCTTACAGCCTCCTCTTCTGAGATCTCTTCTGAACCTTGGTGGTATGTATGTTTTGTTGGGATTGGGGTGGTTGATAAAAATATCTTGCTTAAGATTGAGAGACCCAATCTCTTATTCTCACCACCTCATTTAGCATAATCTTAGTTTCAATTTTTTTATGATTCCTAGCTAAAGAAGTTATTTGTCTATGCAATAAAATGTTGAAGATTACAATAAATAAAGCATTTATGCAGGTTTAATGAGAAGAGTAAGCTCCTCAATTTTCCCTGTACTTAATTAACATTTTTACCAGACAAATTATCCTTTTGGTTTAATAAGTCAATCTAATCCAAATTGATTTGAATGTCTGTCATTCAGTAATTCCTAAGCACTTAGAAGTAAAGCATTTAGCAGCATTTACTGAGTAGCACTGAATACTATATTCACATTTAGTCTTAATTTTATAACTGTTATAAATAGTGGTCCTAGAATCCATATGCCCAACAACAACAGTACCCTAGCCATCTTCGGAAGAGTATTGCACCAACTGTTAGCCCATGCTTACAGTTGCAATCCTCAGAAAACAGAGGCAGGAAAATCAAAAGTTCAATGTCAGCCCAAGCTACAGCTGCATAAAAATATCTATGTATAAAAATAATGCACTGTCCTGAAAAAAATAAAGGAGAATGTCTCAAATGCCCCATATCATCCTTCAGAATCCACTTGGGGTAAGTAGATGTGCAACATGGGATGTATTTTCAATTCCCAGGATATGGTAGGGGAAATATCCTCTCTCTATATTCCGTGACTAATTTTTCAAGAACATTTTGAGAAAAATGATGGCCACTTTACATATACACATAAAAGTGAAGTGAATCGGTATGTCTAATATGGATGGCTCCCTCAATTCTTCTTCAGGATTGACTTCCAGAAAGGGAAAAAGAAGCACCCTGCTCTAGGAGTCCTATCCAGGATGGGTATAAGGATGGCCATCTGGGTACAGGTGACATCTCTACAACCCCAAGAACAGTATGCTGCTTCCTTTAACAGCTGGGCTAGGCCATGACAAATAATGAAAATTATACCATCATAACAGAAAACACAGTCCTCGAAGCTCATTCCTTCTGGCTCATCGGTGTCCATGACTTTTCATGGGACAAAAGCCAGTTGCAGAGATTTAGGTTACTTGGAGCAGAAAATGCTTAGTTTAACTCAGTGGTCTTGAGCATATTAAATAGGCAAGTGTTAAGTAAGCTAAAAAATGTTTCAAATCACCAGAAGGTTATAAAATAATTCATTTCTGTAGAAAGTGATAGTGTTTTTCCCTTCCAGGACAGTGGTGGGATAATAAAATTAGTGTTGACTTTCCTTGTTTCTTTGTTAAGAAATGGACTGCATGAAGTCAGAGAGAAGGTCTTCCTAGGTCAACATCAAAGAGGAAAGAAAGTTACAGTGTGTATCAAACACCTATTTCTTTACAATTGCTGTGATAGGACCTTCACACACATTATCTTATTTGATGGTCAAATAGTGTTAGGTGGTAGATATGATCATCTCTATTTTAAAATTGAAACTCAAAGGTGTTAAGAAGCCTTCACCAGGTGTTACAGTTGATCTGAGACAAAACCTGGAACTATTAAAAAATATATTCTTTTCACCCATTGTGTATCTTTTTCCTAACTCAGGTTGTGATTCTGTTATTCAAATAATTGGTTTATAAAGTAGGACTCTCCACTATATTTATATATATACATACATACATACATACTCCTTCTCTACCACAGGGGAGAAAACTGAAGAAAGTAAATGAAATTATGAACTTGAGAATATAATGTTAGTCAAACAGGGTGGTCCTGCAAGGTAAGAGGTTTTATGAGGAAAATTAAAAGAACATAGACAGAAACAGACCAGAAAACCCTCCTTTGCATGGTGCTTCTAATCAGATGGAATCCATTCAAGTCTTCTGTCCCACCACCAAGAGCAAGGGGTAAGCAAAGAAGGGGCTTGAAGAAAGGTAATCCTCAGCAGGCTTTCTGAAGCCTTTTTAAAATGTAGGTCTTTTTTCCCCCACCCAACCCCCATTCCCACCTCCTCCAAGGCAAGGCAGTGGGGGAAGTCTGGGGGGCGGGAGGAGGGAGGAGAGGGGGATCTGTGGTTGGTATGTAAAATGAATAGAAAATTTCTTAATAATAAAAAAGTAAATAAATAGTTCTTTAAGAATTAAAAAAATTTAGGTCTTAGGCAAATATCATAGCTTCCTGCTTAGTCTAGGTGAAGGCCAACCACATCTGCAAATTAGGCACCATGGGGGCCTTTGGAACTAGGTTCTCTGGGAAAAATTAAGAATGTATCTCAGGAATTCTCTGATGGTACATACATCCCTCTTAGCATCATTCTTCCATGTGGAAATTATCAGGCCACAGATCAAATACTCAGAATTCTGGGTTATAGTGTCATATTTCCCTGAATAATTATGATCCTGGTCTACAGATGAGGATGTTGAGGATCTATGAGATAAATAGCAAGAAACCAGTAAGTTTCCAAATTAGGATATTATGATTTCCAAAAATCTATGTAACTGTACAGATCGATTTTTGTATAGATAGATTATCTCGCTCTGCTTTCTAGCTTCAGTCTGAGAAGTCATTAGAAAAGTTTCTTTTTTTTCACTTTTCTTTATTAAGAAATTTTCTACTCACTCCACATGCTATCCACAGACCCCCCTCCTCTCTCCTCCTACCCTCCAGCTCTCTTTCCCAAGCCACCCCGCATCCCCACATTCCTCAAACTGAGGTCTCCCATGGGGAGTCAGCAGAGCCCAGCACACTGAGCCTAGGCAGGTCCAAGCCCCTTCCCTCTGCACCAAGGCTGTGCAAAGTGTAACACCACAGGCACCAGGTTCCAGAAGCCTGCCCATGCACCAGGGACAGATCCTGATCCCCCTGCCTGGGTGCCCCCCAAACAATTTGAGCCAAACAACCATCTTCCATGTCCAGAGGGCCTAGTCCAGTCCCATGGGGGCTCCACAGCCACCAGTCCACAGTTCATGGGCTTCCACTAGTGTGGTCCGTCATCTCTGCACATCCTCCCATCATGATCTCGACGTCCCTTGACTGCAGCATCTCTCCTCTCTCTCATCAATTGGATTCCCGGAGCTCAGCCTGGTGCCTGGCTGTGGATCTCTGTATCTGCCTCCATCTGTCACTGGACAAAGGCTCATTAGAAAAATTTCTAGCCATAGGCTATCATTACACTCCTAGACATGAATGAAGTCATCATGTGCAGGGTTGACATCATGATCTGCATTCGTCAGGGCAAGAAATAAACAAGTATTACCCATTCCCTCAGTAGCTTGTGGTATAAGGAGAATGATTCCTGGAGTAAAAAGCTAACCATGAGAAAGGGTGTAATAAAAGTTTATTGCTGAGATTTATGAGTAAGAAAGACAGTAAGTTTCTATTCTCCTGGGAGGCATAAAAGAATCTTTAACATGAAAGCTGGTCTCTGAAGGAAGGACAATTTCCATGAAATGACAATATGTATGGCCTTTCAAGCAGTGAGAACTATATGAATGACAAGGGAGAAGAATCCTAAAGGATATATTCAAGGATAAGTGAGGATTGGAAAACCACTACAAACAAAGGATAAACAAGGATACAAAGTAGACTTGATTCCAAAACAACAATAGATAATAGTAGAGAACTTTATATTCCAAGATGGCCTTGTCATGTACTCCTTCTGCAGGACTGTATTCTGTGTTTAGCAGGAAGCCTCTGAAGTTCTTGGGAAAGGATCTCTAGGAGCCTTCTCTGGTGTTCACAAGTAGAATGAAAAGAGCAAGTAGAGAGCTAGAAAATAGGAATTCAGGTAGTGGTAGACTTACTAATTTAAGGGTGAAGATGATTACTATAGGTGTCATTGTCTTACCCATCAGCTGTCACATGATGTTCAGACCTAAGCCTAAGTCTGTTCTATCTGAAGGCAATGGTCAACAATTGGAAGATAGTACTTCTGATCACTATTCGAAGTCAAGATGTATAGAAGGATGGTTGAGTGACATGACAATCTTATGTCTGCAATTGCAGACAATGAAATCTCTGCACTATAGATCATAGTAAGCTGGTGGCTTTTAACAAATTTCTGGGAAAGGCTTATTATCTCTTTGGTGGTTTATTCCTATATGTTGGCTCTCTGCTTCTAAAACTCTCTTTGTTGTGTTAGTTTTCAGAATCCAACTCAATGAAAGTAGGATCTGGGTCCACTTCCTCTTTGAGAAAAAAGCTGATTGAGTGAGGTCAAGTCTTTATACCTCCTTGCCTATTGCCCATACTCTGGGTATCCTGCTCTTTAGACAAACATTGACGATTTCTTACTTATCAATACCAACACCAGCAACAGCACAATTTATTCAATACCTTCTAAGCCTTTTTACATCACAAAATTTTGAATATATTATTTCCTGTTGGTCTTGACCTATATTGGGATTTCACTCTATTCTGGACTCCATTGGGCCTTATAGATTTCCTCTCTGCTTACTTTAGCCATTTGTAGGCAGTGTGACCATTAGTAACTTAACAAGTCTCTGTCCATCTCTGTTTCTTTACTATAAAGTAGGGATCTGTTACATCTTCTTCAAATCACTATCAGGAGGACTCAATGATATCAAGTCCATGAAACTGCCAGATGGGGTGCCTGGCCACACTGGTGTTTAAACCATCTCATTTTCAGGTAAGCAGGACACACTGGAGAACGGAACTTTTTGACCACTTGACTCTTGTCAGGGATGATCTTCCTATAAAATATTTAGCTAAACAGGACCCACTTTTGAGATCAGGCTATCCAAGGTGGCCCCTGACAGCTCAGATGTTTGTCCATTCCTGGCTGCAGAATGATGACCTCTCTTCCAACATTCTCAACATGTACAGTCATCTCTATATCTGCAATGACAAGTTTCAGGCATAAACATAAGAGCTATGTCCCCAAACAAAGGTGTCTTACAGGTTGGGTGTCCTTCCTATGTGTTCCCATAACACCTATGGTAACTTCTTAAAGGATGTGCATTGCAGCACTAGATTCCTTAAGACAGATCTCTTAAAAACTGGAGCTTCCATGAGAATAGAGAGGCAGGTTATGTCTCTCTTGCACTACCAATGGCAGAGGTGGCACTCAGCGGAGGTGGCAGAAATAGATACATAAGGAGTTAAAACAAAGCATCTATGTTACCTTACAGGTTGGAGACTCAGAAGAAAGGCAATGTGACTGAGAAAGTGATACATGGTTTCTGATATCTGTTCAAAGAGCTGGGTACAGTGAGAGCAGTGTTCTCTACACCAAGATTTACTCTCGCCCTCCTGTGGTACCATGAGGGCACTACTGATCTTGTCCAAATGGCTCAGTTCCAGCCCTGTCACCACCTGTTTAATCTGAGTGACTGGAACCAAGGCACTTTGGCCTCCATTTCATTCTTATTAAATGCAGCCAAAAGGGGTCTGTCCTCTGCCTGATCCTACTATTTTGCAGAGTTATGTTGTATGAGACCTGCTGTGCCCAATGATGATGGGGACAGATGACAAGTGGGACAAGAATGAGAGCACACATTGTATTCTTTCTCAATCTGTCTGAGTTAATTTTTAATAAGGCAAACAATGAATGTTTGAGTTTCCTTCCTAAAATATTTTGACTAGTAATTTCATGAGTGGGAAGGTTTTACCAGGCTGTCTCCAAAATAGTGAGCAAAGAAAATAGAGTGAAATGTGCTAATTTTGCAGAAAATTAAATTACAGCATGGCTAACATTAAGCAATTTGGTAAAATATTAAGTGTGACAAGAGAAGGCATAAACCTTCTTAAACTTACCCTGTGTCCCTTGCCCACCCTTCTAGGATTGGGCCATGTTTGACAATATGAGGTCCCAGCATATCCTTCAGCAAAAGCAGTGTTTCTTCAACATCTTCATAAAAGAAGCTCCAAAATCAAGGGCCATTGACCCCCGCAGTTTTCTCCCCTAATTTCTCCTTTAACCCCCTGACTTGCACTGAATTTCTCCATTGGGTCATGTCCTAGGTTCATGCATAGAACTCTGTCTTTCTTTCTGGCTTGTTCCTTTTTGCCTGGTTACTTATTCGTGGCACAAGAAATGATCTGTCCTGTACTTCAGATCTAGTTCTCAGTTACCACAGACTTTGCAGAGTGCCTGCGTTTGGTCACTCGAAGGACAGAGACACTTTTAACATACATGGTTTCTCTCGTGAGAGTTAAAGGCTATGTTGGATATGAATGTACCGAGTATCCAAATGCGTTCCGAGCTCTTCCTTAGCGAAGCAAGCAAAATTCATTCAAATTTTGTTTGTTATGTATTCAAAGGTTGCAACCAATTTATCTGTATAGGTGTTTCCAACTTTTCTAGAAGTGTGAAAATTCAAATACTTAGTGCAGCATACCTGGTAACAGAACACACCTATAAGTTCCCAAGAGCCTTATGTATGCATACACACTCTTTAGGAACCCCAACACCCATAGGCAGTCAATTATAGCAGACCATCATGCTTAAAACTGCTGACATGGCCCAGACAACATCATCACTGTCTTAACCACCAGCTAATCACTGGAAATGAACATGAAGCCACTCTCTACAGACCAGTCCTCCACTTTTCACAACTGACAAAGATACCTACATCCTACACCAACACAGAAGACACGAGTGAACCCTGGCTTAGAATAACAGAACGGCTAATTATAGATTTATGGTCCATAAAAAACACTTGTGATCTAGACTGCCAAGCATGGAGGTAGGTTTTTAAGTAGTAATATCTCGTTGATACACAAAAATACATGATTCTTTCCCCATTAGGTATTTTCTCTTTTTTGCTTCCATAATTCAAAAACTCCTGCACGTCCTGACTGTAGACTCATAGAATCTGGATAGCCCCTCAGCAAGGTGAGGGAGAATAGCTCTGCAACCCAGATGGTTCCATTACATACATTTTTTTGTACCACTCTCTTCCTCCACATACTTGGTAAAGGTAGTCAAGAAGACCATACTACTCTTCTCAATTTTTCTAATTGTTTCATTTATTATTTTAACTTTAAGGACATAATAGAATAGCCAAGAATAATGAGAAAGATTTCTTGGAAAATGTGGAATGATACCTGTTCTCTGAAACTAGGTTAAATTTATTTAGATGTTAAGAGGAAATTTCCAGTCCAGAAAGGAGAAAATTAGGCAAGGGAATTTAGTAAATTCTCAGGGTCAGGTCCCATCAAGGAGTACAGATAAACTGTGAATAAAACAGGTTTCCTGGTGGAGTATGGATGGAGTTGTATAGATAAAGAGTAAATAGGTAAAATAGTATCAGATAATGATAAAAATTTTGGAGAAAAACAAAGTGGATTTGGGGAAGTTGGAGAGGGGCTTAAAATGTTTGAATAAGATGATCAGAGACCTTACCTTAATTGTGGCATTTTATCTGAGTCTTAAAGGAGATAGTTTGTAAGTCTTGTAGACATAAGAGAAATAGCATTCTAAGTGCAGCAGTTGGCACATGAATATATGAGAATGACTAGGAGTTCCACGGGAAAGCAAAGGCACAAGGACAACTGCTTAGGCTGATGGGGTGAGCTGTAGGAGATAAAGTTGCAGAAGAACTGAGAGTTGGCTTAGAACGAAGGATAATGAGAGCTAGTAGAGGCTTCCCAAGAATCACACTGGCTTCTGCATTGACCATAGTGTTATCAGGCATGGTTGAGACATTGAAGTTCATGGGAAGACCATTAACATAATCTCAGACAGATGGGGATGGCCTGTGCTGGAAAGGAAGCTTAGGAGGTGGAGCACATTAGTACAGCGTTTAGAGAAGTCTCATGGTGATGCTGATAGATTGCTCATGTATCAGAGATGAGCTGAAAGATACAGTGAGAAGTGAGAGTGTTTATTGCCTTCGTATCTTATCATATATCATGGGGGAAATTCCAATCAGAGTGAGAAGAAAAGGAGTTTAGTTTAGGACAGGAAAGTATTATTGCAACGGTATGGTCTGGATATCACTGGTCGGATAGGTATTACAGATAAGAATGCTGGTCCAAGGCGAGGAGACATAGCATATGTTAGGGAAGGCCTTCAAATAATTTACTTACTAGACCCAAGAGTTTGAACACTTTTCTAGCTGTTGGAACTGGGTCATAAAAGTCAAGGAAAAGTCTGCAGCTGTCCCTCAGAAGGTGACTATGAGGAGAATAGCTTGCTAAAATGAGGAGCTACTTGCTCAGTTGCTTAGAGACACTAAATAGGAAATATAAATGATTTAAGAAATATATAAGCAAAGGAAAAATACCAACACTCTGATAAATGCAATTGACTTCCAGTCTCCACGGCAGGGAAACCAACTCCATCAGTGTTCAGGACTAGGGCCTAATGAAGTTTATGTCTTATCCATGGAGGGAAGTTGTTATTTATATCCCAGGTAACATGGTAATGTATTAAAAGCAGCCACATCATCAGATTTTTAAATAGGAACTAGAAATTGTATCTTGTTCTATATTTGTATAAATCAAGAAGTAATTTGTATAAACACTCACATAGAGATTGTGAGCTAAAGTGTAACTCTAAGAGATGGAGTGCTCAGACCACTTGGTCCAAACTCCAAAGCAACACTGCTCACTCCTTTCTCTCCAGCAGACCTGAATTCACACTGTCAGTCCAGATTCTTGGGCTCCCTCAGGATTCACATGTTTCTTTACCTTGTCTTTCCCACCAGTCACCTTTGGAGGATAAAGCATTGGCAGTTCCCTGAGTACTGGTCCTCACAACACTGTCAGAATGATACAGTGTAATATCTGATGAAGTCACCTAGTCTTTGTCCTCTGTCTCCTGTTAGGGCTAGTGCCTGAAGGAGCGAGCACAGTGGTCCACCGGTACAACCACTCCCTGTTCCTGTTTCTGTCTGTGCTTCCCTGTTGCAATGGTTTTCTTGCATTCAGAAGACTTCTAACACCCTGAGGATACCCTTGTAATGTCAAACAGTAGATGATGGGAGTACTCTGAGCTGTGTTCCACTCTGTGATCTAGAGCTCTCTAGAAAGACTAAGCCCCAGCTACCATGTAAGAAATCTGTTCATGAGCCCATCCTATACTAATGTCTTTGCTCTCCTAATCTTAACTCCTAACTGTCTAACTGGTGCATCCTGGAAAAACTCAGATCCTTATATCAGTGTCTACAGAGGCATTGTCTCACAGATTTTTTTTCCTGGCTGAGTGATGGCAGAGCAGGAGTGTTACCAGGATGGGAAGACATCTGCAAGTCCCTCTGCTGAGGCTAGAATCTCAAGCATGTCGGGGACTTTGCAACAAGCAGGCTGAATTTCGCCCTTTCCAAGCCTGGTTTTATTGACAAAGGCATAAAACTCAGCTTGAAACAAAATGTTTTTTAGCTCTGTCATAAACAGGCTAATCCATGGACAAAGCGCTGCCTCTGCTTTCTCCCCTTTCAGCGCAGGCACAATTTGTTCAGGGTCCTTGGTTGACCTTTTAATTGTATTGCAGTGGAGGACAGAGAGCAAAATGAAAAGCTTGCATCTGCATTCACACAAGCAAATGGCTCCAGCTCAGGACAAAGCCTGCAATCAAAGAGGGGACATTATGCTCTACCCGCTGCCTGTATAAGACAGGGAACTTTCCAGCCCCATTGACTCCTGGCAGCTTGGACTGTTTAAGGAATTCCTTCATCGAGGTGAACTGGGGACGACTTGTATCTGTTAATACTATTTAAGAAGAAAAAGAAAATACAGCTCAGACAAGCACTAGACTTAGTAGAGGCCCTGACTACTATCCCACTTGGGGCTTTGGGATTGGCTCCCCCAAAAGACTGCCATTCTCTTTCAGCCTTGTCTGTCTCTCTGACTTTTTCCCTGGGTATCTAATGCTACATTTTTCTTAAGATATAACAGAAAACTAATGCTGAACTATAAATGGATTGAAGGCAGAGAATATGGAATTTGTGTGTGTTGTTCTCTAATTTAACCTCAAATCCTTGCACAGGACCATTCACACAATGCAACCTTAATCCACATGTGATGAGTCAAACAGTACCATGAAATAATCTTACTAAAAATAAATCAAAACAACAATAACAAAAACCCTACCATTAACAGAACTAATCAACCACACATGTATAGCTACAGACTTACAAAAACTGTAGTGTAGGTAAGAGAGAGACACAGCTATATTCTAGGTGCCAAGACAAGGCTTAGAAAAAGCATTGGTCAACTCATCATCCCTGTAACTGAACACTTGAGGTGACACATTCACTAAGGAAGAGGTTATTTGGGCCCTACAGCTTTGGAGGTTATAGACTATGAACATAGATTCCATTGGTTTGGGCCAATGGTGTGGTAGCACAGCATGATAAGGCTGTGAAGTGCAGCAAAGCTGCTCACTCCATCAGCCAGGAAACAAAGAGAAACAGTGAGGGGCCCACATTCCCCTTTGAAGGCACACCTCAGTGACAGGCAGATCTCTGAGTTTGAGGCCAGCCTCGAATACAGAGAGAGTTCCAGGACAACTAAGGATACACAGAAAAATCCTGTCTCAAAAAACAAAAATAAAAAAAATAAATAAATAAAAGGCAGTGTCCACACCCAAGGTTCAGAGGGCAGCCATCTAATAAAAGGAGGATGCGAATGGCTAAATGAAACTAATGATGCACAGCCTCTAGAAGTCTCTTATATCAATGTTGAAAGATGTGTGTATATCAGAATGTCCTGTGTTCAACATCTCTGAGTGGTGAGATCTTCAGTTGGCATGTGGGGCCTCTCTCTCTCTCTTTATCCCAGCACTCAAGAGGCTTCTCATTGGACCCTACCTTTTAAAAGGTTCCACCACCTCCCAATAAAGCTAGCCTGGGAACTGGGCCTTTCAGACATAGATATTTGGGAGGATACTCAAGATCCAAACTATCTCAAGAGCTGTCTTATCAGTTAGAAAAGAATATTGTGTCTCAGTGTGCTTCTTTGGTATGTTCACAACAGTCATAACCAAGTCTTAAGAACCTAAAAGGCCATATTAAGATCACGTTCCTATTTGTGAAACTGTTAATCCACATTTGACTCTAATTTGTTGGGGAGAAGTGACAACTCAAGCTCTCAGTTTCCTTCACCCAGAAAAGCAGTCATAACATCTCCTGTAGGATGTCATTATGGGGATTAACAGAATTCCTTCAGGGAAAATGCACAGAACAGTGTCTGGCACACAGCAGTCTCCCAGCTGTGCAACATCGTGGTTACCCGACTTCTTAGCAAGTATGAAGAAATGAACAAGATGTCATGAACTTTTTTCTCATCTAAATCCTATCATATTATTCTTTGAACTCTCCAGAAATGTCATTTCTTAGCAATACGTGTGACTAAAATCTGTGACAATTACTTTCCGCATTTCAGATTTGTAATTCTTCCTATCAGAGAAGCTAAATTAATAAGCGTCTCTCCTTCCCTCATTAGCCCACCACAGCTGCATTCACCATCACCTCCCCAGTTCTCATTTCAGAAATAAGCTTCCTACATACAGAAGACTACAAAGAAAGCCAGCCCTTGCAGGCAGCTGCCTCCTGAGCCACTGTGGGTCTGACATGCAACAGAATGAGGTCCTAGGATGCAATTCTAATTTAATATGAGAGGAAGCTGCTCCCAGCACCATGCTTCTATACAGTGTCCCTGGGGCACCAGGAGACCCTTAAAAGGCAGTGTCCACAGCTGGTCATGGTGGTGTATGCCTTTATCCCAGCACTCAAGAGGCAGAAGCAGGCAGGCAGATCTCTGAGTTTGAGGCCAGCCTCGAATACAGAGAGAGTTCCAGGACAACTAAGGATACACAGAAAAATCCTGTCTCAAAAAACAAAAACAAACAAACAAACAAACAAACAAAAAAATAAAAGGCAGTGTCCACACCCAAAGTTCAGAGGGCAGCCATCTAATAAAAGGAGGATGCGAATGGCTAAATGAAACTAATGATGCACAGCCTCTAGAAGTCTCTTATATCAATGTTGAAAGATGTGTGTATATCAGAATGTCCTGTGTTCAACATCTCTGAGTGGTGAGATCTTCAGTTGGCATGTGGGGCCTCTCTCCCTCTCTTGCTCTCACTATCTTGCTCTTGCTCCCACTCTCCCTCCCTCTCTGCCTCATCCCTCGACGTAAAAACATTCAATAGGTTAGCAGCAGACATTACCAAAGGCTCTCACTCAGCCCTTCAAAGTGGAAAGAGATTCTTTGGTTCTGGCTTTTGGAAAGAATGTGGGTTAGAAATGCAGAGTTGGAATGAAGAGCTTTTTGGCTCTGCAATCTGAGGATGATCTTATAAGCTTTCTGGACCTTGAGAGATCTCCACTCACAGCCAGTGCCAGTCTATTTTGTTCTAAGCAATTCAGTCTGTGCCACATTACTTTAAATTCGGGTCTTACTATCTAGTGGAGAGAAGGACAGAAGGAAAGAGGGAGAGAAGGAGGGAAAGAATAAAAGACTGAAGGGACACAGAAAGAAAGATGGCAAATGGCATAGAAGGAGAAAGAGAACTTGGCTAGATATGTAAGCCAGACAGCTTGCCAAATTAAACACAGAATTAGTTACTTAGGAATTCATGCATTTAAAATTTAAATTTGAACTAAAAAAATAAAGCATGACTTGATTAAAAGAATAAAATAGATTTAAAACTTATCCAATGGGAAGCCTTGACCTTTGCCTTTATATTCATGATTAAAAAGGACCTGAGAACATAGTTAGCTGCTCATTGTCTAATGACACCATCAAATTTTTTGTTTGATTTTTGAGACAGAGTTTCCCCATGTAGTACTTCAGAATCAAAATTCGCCTACCTCAATGTCCTGTGTACTGAGGTTATAGGCATGTACCACAATGCCAAGTACAATCATCTAAGTTTGGTCATCTGTGAAGACACTTTCTCAGAAGCTGGGGAATGGACTAGTTAGTAACATGCCTACTGCACAAGAATGAGTGCCTATGTTTGGATCCCCAGCCCCTGTGAAGAAGTCTGGCACAGTGGCACATGTCTGTAGCCTTAGAATTATTGGGGCGGAGTATAAGGAAACAGGTGGATTGCTGGAGTTTGCTGGTCAACTGGTCTAGTCAACTGGTTGATTTCCAGATTCAGTGAGAGATCTTGTCTAAAAAGTAAGCCAAAAAAGCAATCTCATGTTGACATCTGGGTCTCTACACACACACACACACACACACACACACACACAGAGAGAGAGAGAGAGAGAGAGAGAGAGAGAGAGAGAGAGAGAGAGAGAGAGAGATACATCATACACTTAAAATAGGCAAATAAAATAAAGTTTTAAAAGTAGTATTATTTGCAAATAAGTTCACTATCATAGCTATTGGATGTTAGAACACCAACTTTTTTTTTGGTGAACAGAATTCAACATATCATAACTGAAAGCCTTCATTTCTAGTCTTCATCCCAAACAATCACCTCAATGAATAGTGCCTAAGGCTCATATATGTCCACAGAAATTTCTTTAATCACATATTGCTTAACATAACCACATCTCTGATATACAGGTTGATTTAAAAAGGTTGCCACCTTTATTGAGTACTGTGGGTATGTGTTCCATCACTGCTATAACTAACTGCCATACTGTACTATATTCATTTATTCCCCCACAGTTTGGAAGATGATTGGTCTAAAGGGAGTTGCACTGAATTGAAATCCAGGTGTTAGCCAAGCTACCTATCCCGTAGAAGGTTTAGAGTTAAAGGCACTTCTCACATTTTACGGCTTCTAAAGGACACTTATATTTCTTGATTTCTGGCCTCTTTCTCCACCTTCCTTCCAGGCTATATTTCCATCTCAATTATGTAGTCTTACCCCCATCTGTAATAAAATGCCCCTCACCTGCCCATAAGGGCAACTGTGATTACATTGGGGGAAGTTTCAGATGATCCAAGATTATTTCCCTATGCCAAACCTTTTTAACCAAATCATATATGTGAAGTCCCCTTTATTACACAGGCAGTATGTAGAGGTTCTGGTTACTAGGATTCCAACACCCTTGGGGAAGATACTCACCCTATCATACTCTCTGTCCTGCAGGGACTCAAACTGCAATTCATCTTGTGCTCATAAAACTGTTCTGTTAAAAACCTAAGTTTTCTGTATATTTAATTGAAACACAACCCTGCTTTTTTCTTAAATTCAGATTTAGGGTACCACTGTGCCTCATTTATCAGAGCATGAATATATCTGAACTAAGCACATTTTCAGTTTCTATCATTATTCCGTTCTGCAGACATACCTTAATCTCTCATGCATTGCCACTTCCACAAAATTTGCTCTGTATGTTTACTGCATTATTCTGGGAATGCAGCAAAGTCCTCTTGGCAAATCAAATCGTTTGAAGTATCACAAATTAGAGGTGTTTAGTGCCTCTCCTTACAAATATATTCCTTAACAATTTACACAAACTCTGAGCATGCTCCTCCATGATGAATAAGGACAAATTGTGGTGTTTAGTGCTTTAGAAAACATTTCCCTGCTCTTCCTATTCCAACCTCCTGCCCTTCAACACTGCACCTTAGCAGGTGACCTCTCCACATGGAAACAGGTGGAAGAGGCAGTGTGTTGGCTCAATGTCTAAGGCTCTGAAAAGAATTAAATGGTCTCCTGAAAACTATCAGACTTCATTTTGAGAAAGAACTATTCTAAAAACCTACTGCGTCTCTAGTCAGGTCCAGAATGAGACATAAGGAGCATCTCCTTGCACATACCAAACATGAAGATGAATGTTTGTTGATGGAAGCTTCTGAGGATAAAATTATTCAACATTTTATAGGAACTGAGGACAAAAATTAGCCACCAATTTTTATTAATTTTTAATCAGAATAAACAGAGGTGGCTTCAAAGGTCAATCAGACTTGATATTTTATTTAAAATAATAAATGGGTTAAAAAAGTGAAAGCACTCACTTTAATTTTAAATATCATATTTATTATTCCCTAATTATGCCTATGAAACTTTTACCAATATGAAATATTTTTGTTAGGTTATTTTTTTAATATGAGTTATCAATTTAACTATAATTGTGTCAAGTTATCAAGCAAAGAATGGAATGTGAAATTATACTTACAGGATTATTTCAACTATGTAAACTGTTCTTATAAAGAAACAGGAATCTGCATCTGGGGAGATGGCTCAGTGGATAAAGTACTTGCCACACCAACATGACACCTGGAGTTTAGAAACATGAAACAGCAATCTAATGTGATTTTCCCAAAGAGTCTAAATTCAAGGTCCTGACATAGCAATATCCTGGAGAAAGATTTTAAAAATTTATTAGGAAAACTGATCAATGATGACAAAAATGATAGATACAAATGTGAGGGAAAATTCAACCAGGGCCCTGAAAAGAAAGTCAACAACCTAGAGGGAAAAGTCAACAAAATTGATAAGAAAGTTGACTTATGGAGGAAAAAGCAACACGAAGAAAAGCTCAGGAAAAAAAATTGAAATATTGAAAAGAATCCAGAAATGTTGTAAGTATATTCTCAAGAAATCAAGTAAAAATCACAGGGAAATAATAGCCAATAGACTTGATCAACCAGAAAACAAAATAGAGAAATTAACAGTTTTCTTCAATAATTATATTACTTGTAAGTGACTTCAACTCACCCATAAAGTGATATAGTCTAGTGGGCTAGATTAAAAGCTAGATCTAAATAGCCAGTGTTTCCCAGAAACACACCTCACTGATAATGACAATCATAGAATGAGAACCAAAGGTAGAAGTCAATTTATCAAACAAATGGAAGATGAAACAAGCTGGGGTCACATTTAAATACACATACAAATGTATGTAAATATGTACATGCATAGCTGTGTGTGCCTGTGTGCTCATACATGGTATGTATCTCCACAGTATGTATCTGTGAGTAAATAATGAAAGTGGAACGGTGTAGCTAGAGTTTTCCTGCCTGACCCACAGTCAGGACAAATCTCTCTCACCCGCCAGTCCCACAGCCGCTCAGACCCAACCAAGTAAACACAGAGACTTATATTGTTTAAACTGTTTGGCTAATGGCTCAGGCTTCTAGCTATCTAGTTCTTACATCTTAAATTAATCCATTTCTATAAATCTATACCTTGCCACATGGCTTGTGGCTTACCGGCATCTTCACATGCTGTTTGTCATGGTGGCGGCTGGCAGTGTCTCCTCAGCCTTCCACTTCCCAGAATTCTCTCCTCCTTGTCCCGCCTATACTTCTTCCTGCCTGACCACTGGCCAATCAGTGTTTTATTTGTTGACCAATAAGCAACATGTTTGACATACAGACCATCCCACAGCAGAACGGGAACAATAAGAGGAGAAGAACTGTTCTTCAAGATGGGGGAAGAGAAGCTAATGGGATACATGTGACATAAAACAGAAGTGAGAATTGCATAGTGGGGAGAAGAGAACTAACTAGAGAACAGCTGGGAAGGCAGAGAGCATTGGGACAGGGAGATGGATGAGACTAGAGTATAAGGGTGTGTGTGTGTGTGTGTGTGTGTGTGTGTATGTTTGGTGTGCATGGGGGTGGGTGTATGTGAGTGTATGTGTGTGTGTGTGTGTGTGTGTGTGTGTGTGTGTGTGTGTGTGTAGGGGTAGATGTATGTGTATGTATGCATGTTTGTATACACGAATACGTGTGTGTTTGTGTACGCATATAAATGCAACATAATCAAACCCAATGCCTTGTATGTTAACAAAAATTAATATGTGGGGGAGATTGTGTCCATGTGTTTGGGGAGGTCAGAGGCTGACAACTGGATGTCTTCCTCAATTGTTCTCCACTTTATTTATTAAGGAGAGGTCTCTCACTGAACCTAGAGCATTCCAGTTCTGCTCGAGTAGCTAGCTAGTCTACCCTGGCATCTGGTTGCCTCTCAAGAGCTGGGCTTGCTAACAGGCTGCCACACTCACCTGACTTTTTTTGTGTGTGTGTTGGGGATATAAACTCAGTTCCTCATCCTTGTGCAAGAAGCATTTTATCTACTGGTCAATCTCCCTAGCTTATCTTTAATTATAATACTTTTTTTCTCTTACACTGTCAAAGTTACCCAAACTTTCTGAGTCAATCAGAAGAGACAATGTTACATGGTAATATCAATCCCACTATCTCAGTGTTTGTTATAAGAAAGAATCAAATGTTCCTCTTTTAATGTTCCTCTTCAGTTGTGCCACAGATGATAAGCATCATAGGTGAGATTGAAAGCAGGACCTGGTTCAGAGTAGCTGGATTTATGTTGAGGTCTTTGAGACATCCCTAATCATCAGGGAAATGCAAATCAAAATGACTCTGAGATACCACCTTACACCTGTCAGAATGACTAAGATCAAAAACACTGAAGACACCTTATGCTGGAGAGGATGTGGAGCTAGGGGAACTCTCCTCCACTGCTGGTGGGAATGCAAGCTTGTACAACCACTTTGGAAATCAATATGGTGCTTTCTTAGAAAATTGGGAATCAATCTCCCCCAAGATCCAGCTATACCACTCTTGGGCATATACCCAAGGAATGCTCAATCATACCACAAGGGCACTTGCTCAGCTATGTTCATATCAGCATTGTTTGTAATAGCCAGGACTTGGAAACAACCTAGATGCCCTTCAACTGAAGAATGGATAAATAAAATGTGATACATATATACAATGGAATACTACTCAGCAGAGAAAAACAATGACATCATGAGGTTTGCAGGCAAATGGATGGATCTAGAAAAAATCATTCTGAGTGAGGTAACCCAGACTCAGAAAGACAAACATGGTATGTACTCACTCATAGGAGGATACTAGATGTGGAGCAAGGATGACTGGACTGCTACTCACATCACCAGGGAGGCTACTTGGAAAACAGGACCCCAAGAAAGACACAGGTATCGCCCAATGACAGAGAAATGGATGAGATCTTCATGAACAGCCTGGACATAAGTGGGAGAAATGAAGGGTGAGGGTAAAGCAGGGATGACTGGACTGCTACTCACAACTCCAGGAAGGCTACCTAGAAAGCAGGACCCCAGGAAAGACACAGGGATCACCCAATGACAGAGAAATGGATGAGATCTACATGGACAACCTGGACATAAGTGGGGGTAATGAAGGGCAAGGGTCAAAGAAAAGAGAGCTTGGGGGAGCGGGAGATCCCAGCTGGATCAAGAACAGAGGAGGAGAACAAGGAATAAGAGACTATGGTAAATGGAGACCACATGAGAATAGGAAGAAGCAGGATGCTAAAGAGGTCCACAGAAATCCACAAGGATATCTCCACAGTAGACTACTGGCAATGGTCGAGAGACAGCCCAAACTGACCTACTCTGGTGAAAGGATGGCCAAACACCCTAATTGTCGTGCTAGAAACCTGATCCAATGACTGAGGGAACTGGATGCAGAGATTCATGGCCAGGCTCCAGGTGGAGCTCCAGGAGTCCAATTGGCGAGAAAGAGGAGGATTTGTATGAGCGAGAATTGTTGAGATCAAGGTTGGAAAAAGCACAGGGACAAATAGCCAAATGAGTGGAAACACATGAACTATGAACCAATGGCTGAGGGGCCACCAACTGGATCAGGACCTCTGGATAAGTGAGACAATTGATTAGCTTGATCTGTTTGAGAGGCATCCAGGCAGTGGGACTGGGACCTGTCATCAGTGCATGTGCTGGCTGTTTGGAACCTGGGGCTTATACAGGGACTCTTGGCTCAGCCTGGGAGGAGGGGACTGGACCTGCCTGGACTGAATCTACCAAGTTGAACTCAATCCTCAGGGGAGTCTTTGCCATGGAGGAGATGAGGATGGGGGGTGAGCTGGGGGGAAGGGGGGGGGGGGGGGGACATCCATGGCTGATATGTAAAATTAAATTAAATTATAAAATAAAATAAAAAAGAAAGCAGGACCTGGGATGACAATGCAAAGCAATCCTGGCCATCCTGAGAAGAGAGAGAGATAAGCAGTGGTTCAGAAGGGGACATTGCATTTACATTTTACTGTCCTGCTCAAACATCCTTCCTCTTAAAGAGGGCAAAGTGTTATCTATTACAGGAGTAGTCTAGAGGGAAGTGCACAGGCAAACGGATGGAATATTTGCAGAAAAATAATGTTACATTAGAGTTTCAGAGTATTTTATCATTTTATTTTTTTGTTTTATTTTGTTATGCAACATCTACTGGTACTGTGCAGTGTGTGTATGTGTGTGTGTGTGTGTGTGTGTGTGTGTGTGTGTGTGTGTGTGAGAGAGAGAGAGAGAGAGAGAGAGAGAGAGACAGACAGACAGACAGACAGACAGACAGACAGACAGACAGACACATCTGTTTTTGAACCCATAGCATATTTTTCTCTTTTTTAGATCCTTTAATAATAGCATGATCCCTAAAATTTACTCAAATAACTTTTTAACTTCTATTTTCTTGGGCTTGTTTTTGATTGTTTAAATTATACATTGCTTTATGGTGAAAGATCTGTTGATAGTTACAGGTGGTTTTTCATAAGAATGTTTATGTCATGGTTTTACTAATTCATTCTAAGACCTATATTAGACATAGTAGGAGAGGATGGAAATTGTCTCACTCCCTAGTCAGTTCTTTTCCACTTTTTTCACTTCCGAATCCTTATACTGATACACACCCAAATCATCACTAAACTTTTCATATATTTTGGGTAGACCAGGTATGATCATCTCTGTGTCCTATAGAATGTATAAAATCTTTATCAGTTTCATTAGTGTTATAGTTTAGATACAGTTTTTGTATTCTTGAAGGTTCAGGTACAAGAGGCATCGTCTCCACAGTGGTGCTTTTGTGTGATGTTAGAACTTTTAAGAGGTGGAGCAATGTTAGAGTTTCTTGGGGTACCAATCAGGGGGCAGGGGATGAGGTGGTTCTTGGGCAACCCCTTGGTTGCTCTTAACCTGGGAGAGTTGTAAAGCATCAAGCTTGGCCCCTCCCATTCTCTATGCTTTATGACTCAAGAGATTATTTTCTTGTTCCCATCATTACTGTGTGTCACAAAGTGACAGGAGCAAAGAACAACTTTCAGTACAGGACCTGTGCCAGGCAATACTGACTTTGGGCTTCACAAATTGTCAGCTAAATAAACCTCCTTTAAAATGTAACCTGCTGCAGACATTTCATTTGATAGGGAGAGCTGACTGACACAACATGGTTAGCGTGGTGCAACTTAGGAGTAAGAGTAAGAGCGGAACAAAAACAGTCAACTTTCCTTAGTCTTATAATCTCTGGGAGGGAGTGATTTACTCTAAGAACCTAAGAAATATCCCAAAATTAAGTAAATTAGGAAAAGCATTACAATTGATATACAAAGTAATTGTTTTCCTTTTAAAGGTCAATAAAATGTGTAAAATTTAACAAGTCTGATAAAGGAAAAAGAAAACAGAAACCATAATTATACAACAACAAAATAGACAGATTGTCATATATGGAGAAATAATTTAATCTTATGCTATTTAAAATGTTTAATAACATCGGGAGAGACAGAAGACATTTCCATTTGTCTTGACTAGCATAACCTTGATAATAGAATCTGACAAATGGAGCACTGAGACACAATCTACAAGCCAATCTCTCCATTATACAAAGGACATGAAATGCTTAACCATGGAAGCTTGGAAGCTAAGTAAATCTAGATCCAAATTCTCACTCTACTGTAAAGAACATTTTGAGACTTAGTACTCAATTATTCTAAAACCATTTCATAAAGTAAGATGATATAATAACTTGAGAATAATTATAATTAGAAAATAATGTAAATAAATTCTAAAACTACTGTAAGTCTCATAATACTTGCTGGATATGATGATGGAGGGGACAGGAATCGTGAATTCAATGCAACATCAAGAAAGACATTTTTAAAAAGTGAGTCAGGAAAATAATATAAAAAAATCAAGTTAGTCACAAAGATTTTTTTCTAGAAATGAAGAACTTTTACTTTGGAAATTGATACATTTAATTTACCACAATATCATTTAAAAAGAAAAATATATAAACATCTCAGTAGGTGCTAGGCTAGCATTTGGTAATATTTGAAGTCTTTAATTATTTTTAAAAGCGATTGGTGTATATCCATGGAAAACAGTGGCGGGCTTCATGTAGACATTTTCATTCAAATATATCAGCACTTTGCTTAATAGCTTTACCATAGTCCTTGTGGAATCATCATTGTGGGATTCCTTCACCTTTTTGGAGATTTCAAAGTCCCCGTTAGGCGTGGTCATGGTTCACTGCAGATTTTTTTTTTTTTACCTCCTCTGTGGTTTGGAGTAATCAGAGTCTGATAAATGTCTGTCTCTTGGAACCATGAACATACTTCCCTAGAAGAGAAAATCTTGACAGCAATTTCTCCCCAACATTTTTCTTGCCAAACTTTTCCAAACTGACCTTTGCCGATGTTTTCTTGTAACACAATGGTCCTGGCAATTCTTCTCTGAACAAGCAGCAGTAAACCCTTTGTCCCAGGTAGCAGCATCATTGCAGTCACTAACATGATGAGAAGCAGCCAGCAACGTGGAGTAGCAGCCACTGCCTCCATTGTCCCACTGTCACCATTTGTAGTTCAGGTCCTGACCGAAGCTTCTCCTTAGCAAGCCTCCTAGGCCGGCCTCAAACTCGGGATCCTCCTGCCTCTGCCTCCTTCAGCAAATCCAACAGGCATGCACCACCACAATCGGCCGAGTGTAGCTCGGGTCTTTTCAAGAATTCATACCACCCCACGTTGGGCGCCAGATGTAGCATGAGTCTTAAAAGTTCTTATTAATAAAATCAAACCCGAGCCGGGTATTAGGGTGAACACTGGAAGGTCAGAGAGACAGAATAAGCCACAGCTACCTCACCTCGCCAGAGCACACCTCATCAGTCACATTGGTTAT
Organism: Peromyscus melanophrys; assembly: GCA_902168415.1. Lineage (NCBI taxonomy): Eukaryota > Metazoa > Chordata > Mammalia > Rodentia > Cricetidae > Peromyscus > Peromyscus melanophrys. The sequence continues at coordinate 6,306 of CABHPR010157483.1, read as the reverse complement.
AAATATATTAGATAAGCACTTGAAAAAAAAAAACAGCAGTAAATTTACATATGAGAAAACACAGCTAGCATGGCATGAAAATATATGTAAATGTACTGGCAACTACTGAGAGTCATAACTGTTCAATGGGCTGAGAATAAGTGAAATCTGTATCATTTCTCCTCCACTCATACCTCACACCCCAAGGCTTAGATAACATCACAGAAGAGATGTTGAAAAGAATATAAGAGCCAGGGGATATGGAATAGGGCAGAAATGCTTTCCTCTAGACATATATCACTGTTGGATGCACAAACTCACAACAACTGTGGTTGCCTACACAAGACCTGTATGGTCTCATGTCAGTTAAAAATTCTAGAAGGCGAGAGGGGTTCCTAAGCCATGTCTCTATCTAAAGAGCTAGTAGTGATTGATGCCTGCTAAAAGGCAGATTCACTTTTCTTTGAGTGGTGGCCACTAGCAGGTTGTCTGTGACACAGTGGGTAACTACACAGCCATGAACATATTGGCAGCACCAGTAGGACTCACAGGAGTGTGTGTGTGTGTGTATATATATATATATATATGTGTGTGTGTGTATATATGTATGTATGTATATATATGTATGTATGTGTGTGTATATATGTATATATATGCAAAAACATTGAGGATGGGGGCAGAGGTCATTGGAGGAATGGAAGGTAGAGACGATTAAGGTATCTTGAATATTTCTGTGAATTTTTCAAAAAACAACAAAAAATGTAAAAGTACTCTCACATGATTCTTAAAGTAGTAAAAGTAAACAGAAACATCAAGTAAGGTGATTGTCAGGGCTGGGACAATGGGGACACTGGTGCTTTGGGCACTTTGAATTGGTTCTTATGTGCCAAGGTAAGTGACATGTGTCAATAGTTATGCTCTGTTTTATTTATAATATGAGAAAAACAGTATAAAAATATAAAACTTGATTGACTAAAACGTAATTTAGATAAAGCGTACTTCTGGACAGAAAAACAAACTTTTGAATAGATATGATTACCTCCTAACTTATTCCAAAATTCAGCACAGTATTTTACCAAAATTAAAACAAAATGTTTCTTAACTTGTCAAGATTTATCTGCACATGTGTTATATTTACTCGTAAGAAAACAGAGAAGAAATATTTACACAGAACAACGAGGGCTCACATATTTTAGGGGTATCAAGAAAGGAGTGACTTAACCACACCCTGAAAATGAGGCAGTGGAGCAGAATTGAGACTTCTGAAACAGACAAACAAAATGGAGGCTGGAATATTACAAAAGTCAACTTTAAATGCATAAAATAACCAAGCTTGCTGGGGAAACAGGCTGAATTTGGTCAAAATAAAATTAAGTTCTGATCTAACAGCTTAACTTAAATATTTCCAAAAGAGTTTAAGATACAAGTAAAGGAAATAAAATTTAAACCTACACTAGAAAACATGTGTGTACTCTAAGAATAACATCATTCTAAGCTTGACACCAGAAAGGTAGCCAAGAGCCAGGCAAATGCTTCACATCAGAAATCCCAGCTCTTGAGAAGCTGAGACAAAAGGCTCACCATAAGTTTAAACCCACTGGGATACAGAGAGAAAATTTGTCTCAGTATGAACAGACAAAATCTCCAGTACAACTGAGTTGGAACTGACCTGGAAGCCTCATACCAGAGAACTAACTCTCACAGTGTCTGAAGATGCAAGCTGCTAAGGAAGAAAAGCAATCACTAGTCCTATCCTGAATAAAGTCTATGAATCATGACAATGACTGGCCCTACAAGATATCCCCCAATGATGCAGTAGTGACACTTTTATCCCTTTCTCTAGGTCTGGGTTACCCCAGGATGAGAAAAATTGTAAGAGCCAAAGGACCAAGAAACCTGCTGGGAGATGATTTCTTCTAGGTGTGAGAGGGAAGATGTACCCATGAAATCTCAACAGTGTTGTTGCCCAAACAAGACCAGCATAATAACAGTTGCAGTTAATGTCACAACATGGAGGGGGGAAATTTCACAAGCCATCACCCCCACATAAAGTGCTATAGGTAATCCTCAGCTAGACAGAGAGAGAGAGAGAGAGAGAGAGAGAGAGAGAGAGAGAGAGAGAGA
>CABHPR010157482.1:0-40014 GCA_902168415.1 Peromyscus melanophrys | reverse complement strand
TCTCTCTCTCTCTCTCTCTCTCTCTCTCTCTCTCTCTCTCTCTCTCTGTGTGTGTGTGTGTCCATGTCTGTATGCTCCATGGACCTCAGAAAAGATGCAGCTGTGAGAATCCCTTCCTGAGATAAATTCAAAAGAATGTTTACCCCCCTCTTCATAAGGTACCAACAACAAATCATAGTGTGATTCCACCATAGTTCACCCTCGGTCAACAATGAGGTTTTTGTTTTTTGTTTTTGTTTATTAATTTATTTTACATCCTGACCACAGTTTTCCCTCCCTCCTTTCCTCCAAGTCCCTCTCCCCCCACCCTCCCTCTGTTCCCACCCCCAGTCCACTCCTCCTCCATTTGTGTTCAGAAAAGGACAGGCCTCCTGTGATTATCAACAAAATATGGCATATCAAGTTGCAGAAAGACTAAGCAGCTCCGCATGTATTAAGTCTGGGCAAGGTGACCCAGTATGAGGAGTAGGGTCACAAAGCCAGTAATAGTCAGAGATAGCCCCTGCTCCCACTCTTAGCAGAAGAGGGAGAGAAAGGATTGTGGAAGCCAGAGGGGCCAAGGACACTGCAAGAAAACACACAGAATCAACTAACCAGGGCTCATAGGGGCTCACAGAGACTGAACTGACAACCATGGAGCCTGCATGGGACTGACCTGGCCTTCTACATGTATGTGACGGTTGTATAACAATGAGTTTTTGGTATATGGGTAGAGCATTATCAGCAAGTGTCTGGTAAGAGGTGGCTAAGCAGGTACAGTGGAAAGTGGGTACCCAGCATGGAGCCTCCCTGCATTTCTCCACCCTGATGAACTTGGTGGGGCTGGCCCATGCTGCTCCAACAAAGGCCGAAAGGAAATGAGGCCCTATTTTCATTTGCTGCTTATGCTGGTTCCCTGGGTCCAAGAGGCTCTGCTTTAGCACTGTGGCTTTACCCGCATCTATTGACTTTCTGTTCACCACACATAGATGCTGAGAGATACCCCAGCTTGTCAACCATCTCCACTCCTAGCATAACTTTTTGCTAGAGGTAACTATAACCTGCTTAGTCTCAGGAAGTATAATGACCAATTCTGGGACAGGCTTGATCGTCTTCACCTATATTGGAGCCCAGTGCCTATGGTGGGACACCTTGTGCAGCCTTGGTGCAGGGAGAAGGGCTTGGACCTGCCTCAACTGAATGTACTAGGCTCTGCTGACTCCCCATGGGATGCCTTGCCTTGGAGGAAGTGGGAATGGGGGGTGGGTTGGGGAGGAAGGCTGGGGCACTGGAGGAGGGAGGAGAGAGGGGATCTGTGGTTTGTATGTAAAATGAATAGAAAATTTCTTAATAATAATAAAAAAAGAACTAATTGATTTTCAGACTTAAAAGTCTTCTAGAAGCTCATTAGCATAGAATTTGGCTTTCTGTCAGTGTTTCCGTTTACCATACTCAGGCTTGATACAAATCTTGCCACATTTGCCTTCAAGTTACCCAGACAGACCTCTTCTTCTTCTTTGCCTTTTTTCTAATCTATAGGTTAGTCTTCTATTTTATGGATAAACTGTACACGCTTATGGAAGTCACTTAGATCTGACAAAGCCTCTCCTACTTTATATAGATCCTGCCTCACTTAAGGGCCCAGCAAAGCCATGAAAGCTCCATACTAATTTTTCTATTGCAATTCTCTCTTGAGACAGCCACCTTGGCCTCAGATATATTTCTCACTACATGTATCAGTGATTGAGAAGCCTCTGTACTCCAATGCCAAGATCCCCATTCCTCTCAAGGATCATACAATAAAGATGGCCTTGCACACAAATGGCTAGATACTCAAATGAGGGTCTTGTGGTGATACTTTGTTTGTACTCTAACAAATAAAGCTTGCCTGGAGATCAGAGTGCAAAGGTAGCCACTAGTTAACCATAGAGACCAGCAGTGGTGGCACACACCTTTAATCCCAGCACTTGGGAGGAAGAAGCAGGAAGATCAGCAGTTCAGGGACATCCTGGGCTATAGAAGATTGATCCAGTCTAAAAGAGAAACAGAGCCAGGTAGTGGAGGCTCATGCCTTTAATTCTAGCACTAGGGAGGTAGAGACAGTAATTTAAGGTGGGAAATGTTGTAGAATATTATTTTAAGGTGTGTTACTTTTGTTTATGTTGCATTTGTTTAACTCTGTGAAGCTGTGTTACTGTGCCTGTGTAAAATACCTGATGGACTAATAAAGAACTGACCAATAGCAAGGCAGGAGAAAGGCTAAGCAGGGCTGGCAGGCAGAGAAATCTGGGAGGAGAGATCTAGCAGCCAGAGAAGGAAGAGAACTCCAGGGGTGAGTTACCCAGCTATACAGCAAGCCACAGAGTAAGGGTAAGATTTACAGAAGTAAGAGAATGGGAAAAGCCCAGAGGCAAAAGATAGGTGGGATAATTTCAGTTAGGGAAAGCTGGCAAGAAACTAAGCCAAGCTACGGCCGGGCATTCATAAGTAAGAATAAGCCTCCGTGTGTGATTTATTTGGGAGCTGTGTGGTGGGTCCACCAAAGACCAAAAACAAACAAGAACAAATTGGCATACCAACTTGGGGCTCCTATATCCATGTAGAGCCTAAGAAAGCTAAACAACAACAAAAAAAGGGATTGGGCTCCTTTAAGAGTTTCTGCCAGGCAGTTTCTGCCTGTCACTGATCCCTTAAGCATTTAGTACATTAAGTAGGAACAAAAAAAAAAAAAAAAAACTAAGTAAAAATGCCTGCTGCAGTTCAACCATCAGCATTCTAGAGCTCTAGGAAAGTTGAATGCAGTTCCTGGTCAGACAAACCTCCAAATGGCCACAAGTTTCATGCTTGGCTTTCATGATACTAGAAGCAGACAGAGCTGGTTGAGAGCTACACGTAGAGATTCAGGATGTACCTTAGCAATTTAAAAGTTTGCTCATGTGATCAAAAACGGTTAGAACATGCAATAAAAGTAAAAGAGGTCTAGATGGAAAAACCTCTAAGCAGGTTACAGTGTGTTTAACAATGTGCATAGGCTTAAGAAAAGAAAAAGAATATAGTCATAGAAAGAAATAAATAGTTTAAGAATAATAAAGTCTTTAAAGAGAGAGTAAGAGTAATATAAAAGAAAAAAGTCACATAAGATTAGAAATACACAGATCCTCTCTGTTACTGTGTTGGTTTTGGATTATTTGATTGTTGAAAAGCAAAGGATAGCTTCAAAGAGACCTGCAATTGAAAGAGGGATTGTTGAAATAAAATAGCCTATACTGTAGCTGGAGAATTTCTCTCCAGCTCCCAAGTCCCGCCAGTCCCAGAACCCACTTATAAAATAAACACACAGAAGCTTATATTATTTAAACTGCTTGGCCATTAGCTCAGGCCTATCATTGTCTAGCTCTTACTCTTATATTTATCCCATTTCTATTAATCTTTACTTTGTCACGTGGCTCGTGGCTTATCGGTACTTTACATCTTCCTTGTCCTGGCGGTGGCTCCAGGCGGTCTCCCCCTCAGCCTTTCTGTTCCCTCAATTCTCCTCTCTGTTAGTCCCGCCTATACTTCCTGTCTGGCTACGGGCCAATCAGTGGTTTTATTTATATAGAGCGATATCCACAGCACTTCCCCTTTTCTTCTTTTTCAAAAAGGAAGGTTTTAACTTTAACATAGTAAAATTACATATAACAAAACAATTATGAGTAAGAATTACAGTTACAATATTAAAGAAGATATCCTATCTATCTTATATTAGTGAGTTTAAAGTTTTATATCTAACTTATCTTTTATCATAACTAAGGAAGATTGTAAATATCTAGTCTTCAACCACATCAAAGACCTCAGAAGGATATAATACTACCTGAGAAATGGGAGAAGGATGTAAGCAACTTTCGTGAGTCTTGCAAGAGTAGACAGAGACAGCTGGCAGCCTGGACAGTCATCCAAAGTTCTTTTGTAAAGTTGAGGCATTTGTCTTTAGCCCACAGGCCTAGAGTCTTGCAGTCACTTCTCTCTGTGTCCTGTAGAATGTCTGGCAGTTTCCTCTGCAAAGCAGGAACCTGAAGGACCATTTTGTCAAGCAAAGTTCAGTGGTTACCTTCCTATGGGTCCTGCATGTCCAGTCGATCAAGCAGTCCAGGCAAGAACAGTTTCTTGCCCAAATGGCTATTTTTGCCAAGGTGAAGATAAACTCCATATGGAGTGTCTTTGATGCCCATCCTCCTCTCTGAAGTAAATCGGTGCTGCCAGGATCAGACATGTCTCACTGTCCAGAAAGTCTAAATTTTTAAAACATTTTAAATGCCATATTCTGTAGGTCTTTGAAGTATTTGAAGATTACCTATCTATCTGAAATATATCTATGTATACCTAGAAGACTTAACTAACATGACTACAAATATTATTATCATAGATGACTAATTATTAATCTATTTCTTAATTATCTATTACAATTTTAAATGAGTTACATAACCATAATACTTCAAACAAGAGTAGAAATATACACACAGTTTAACAAAATGAACTTTAAGTTTGTATCAATAAACTAAAATTTATACCAATGTAAAACATTTTAAACATAAACTAAAATCTATACCAATGTAAAACATTTTAAACAAGTTGTTGCTCTTTAAAAGTAGGTTCATTAATCTACCCTTTTATCCTATCATATCTATATCATATCCCTTTTTTCTTCAGAAAGAGATTGCATTTATAATCAACATGATTTAAATAAAGTATTAGTTTTTCTCTGTCCCACACTAGAGGGCTCTTTTGATTTGGCACATAAGAATCTCTCAACCTTTTTTTTTTTTTTTTAGCAATATGTCTGGGTTTAGAGAGGGAGTGAGCCCATTCTATCTCTAAAACCAGCTTGGTATATTTGGGAATTTGGGCGTAGCTTTTCTTACTACTTCCTGTTGGAAGGGGGCATTGTATCTTATGGGGACACAAAAAAAAATTTAAGATTATTGATTAGTCCGTGAGGGTGTATCATCTGAGCCAGTTGCCTTGAAAAGGTTCTGGATGTTGGATCATCTGGGCCATGGTGTCATCGGAGACCTTTCAGGGGGTCTTGGTTGGTCAAACCTGATGTATCTTAATCTGGAACAAATCAATAGCCTCTGTCTTTTTGTGGAAACAAAAGCAGAACCTCTTTTCCAAAGCAACATATCCTTATATCCAAATTTTGAAGTTAAGATACCTTTAAAATTTACATTTTGGCATAACTCAACAACTTTTACAATCAAATGTTTTTTTTTTCAGTTACGAATATCAAAGCGAACATAATCCAGATTTTTTGTGTGATAGCCATCTTTATGTGGCTTATTTTAAAGACTTTATTTTTTAAAACTATCTATTTGTTTATATAACTGTATATATATTTTTTTGTCTTTTAAGCTTACGTACATTTTTACATACATTGTAAACTATTCCATCTGAATCAGTCTTACTGTGAACCTATCGGTTTAAACTGCAGCCTTCTAAGCCTGAAATAGCACTATGGCTATTGGCTCCGCCCACGTCAGTTTCCCAACATGGCGGTGGTACGTTTTCTGCCAGTTCTGGGAGCGATCAACTCTCAGAAATAGTGGGTCTATGATTCTAACAAAGCAGTGTGTAGCCCAGAAACCTCTTTTTTTAAAATACTAGTAAAGACTAAATCTACCACACAGTGTAATGTGCTGCTGGCAGATGCCTCATTTCCGCCATACTGCTGGTCAAACGTGCATGCCAGGAACCCGCCAGTAGTTCAAACCTGCATTTTGCGGCGTCTAGCTGCCCGTATGAGACATGAAGCAGGAACCTGTTTTTGGCTCTGTTTAGAATTGTTTACTAAATATTCTCAGGTTTAAGGTGGAAACTTGAGCCGTTGGGTGCCATTTGTTGCTAGAGAGCTTCTCTCCAGGCCCCACCAAGCCCCGCAGTCCCACAACCCACGTATAAAATAATCACTCAGACACTTATATTACTTTTAAACTATATGGCCATGACAGGCTTCTTGTTATCTACTTTTTTATCTTAAATTAACTCATTTCTATTAATCTATACCTTGCCACGTGGCTCGTGGCTTACCGGCATCTTTATATGCTGCTTGTCCTGGCGGTGGCTGGCAGTGTCTCCCCCTCCTTCTTCCTGTTCCCTCAATTCTCTTCTCTCCTTGTCCCGCCTATACTTCCTGCCTGGTCACTGGCCAATCAGTGTTTATTGATACAGAGCGATATCCACAGCACTTGACAACACCAATTTATTTCAGAGAGGAGGATGGGCATCAAAGACACTCCATATAAAGTTTATCTTCACCTTGGCAAAAATAGCCATTTGGGCAAAAAACTGTTCTTGCCTGGACTGCTTGATTGACTAGACATGCAGGACCCATAGGAAGGTGACCACTGAACTTTGCTTGACAAAATGGTCCTTCAGGTTCCTGCTTTGCAGAGGAAACTGCCAGACATTCTACAGGACACAGAGAGAAGTGACTGAGAGACTCTAGGCCTGTGAGCTGAAAACAGATGCCCCAACTTTACAAGAAAACTTTGGATGACGGTCCAGGCTGTCAGCTGTCCCTGTCTACCCTGCAAGACTCCCGAAAGTTGCTTGCATTCTTCTCCCATTTCTCAGGTAGTATTCCTTCTGAGGTCTTTGATGTGGTTGAAGACTAGATAGTTGTAATTGCCTCAGTTATGATAAAAGATAAATTAGATATAAAACCTTAAACTCACAAATATAAGATAGATAGGATATCTTCTTTAATATTGTAACTGCAATTCTTGCTCGATAATTGTTTTGTTATATGCAATTTTACTATGTTAAAGTTAAAACCTTCCTTTTTGAAAAAGAAGAAAAGGGGAAGTGCTGTGGATATTGCTCTGTATCAATAAACACTGATTGGCCAGTGACCAGGCAGGAAGTATAGGCAGGACAAGGAGAGAAGAGAATTGAGAGAACAGGAAGAAGGAGGGGGAGACAGTGCCAGCCACCGCCAGGACAAGCAGCATGTAAAGATGCCGGTAAGCCATGAGCCACGTGGCAAGGTATAGATTTATAGAAATGGGTTAATTTAAGATATAAGAACAGTTAACAAGAAGCCTGCCATGGCCATACAGTTTATAAGTATTATAAATGTCTGAGTGATTATTTTATACATGGGTTGTAGGACTGCAGGGCTTGGTGGGACCTGGAGAGAAGCTCTCCAGCAACACTATATACTTTAGGAATGCCTTAACTTTTAAAAAGTCAAAAATTATATTTGTCAAATGGAAATAAAAAATGCTTTTGAGTTTTGCTTTTGTATAAGATTTTAGAGTCCACCCTTAAATTTATACAAATCCAGGGGCCCAGGAGAGACACTACCAGTGGCGTGGGAATGAATCCAGTTGCTAGGAGCTCTTTAGTTCAACTAATAGTTATTCCTCAGTCGCCATCATTCAGTCACCAGTTCAACTCTCTCAGATCTCTCTTTATTTCCTTATTTCCTTTCTTCTTGTTCCCTCAATTTTTAATTCCCTCTAATCTTCATTTCTTCAATTCCTCAATCCTTCAATCTTCAGTTCCTAGTTCCCTCAATTCTTCAGTCCTTCCATTCCTTATTTCTTCAATTCTTCATTCCCTCAATTCTCTGTTCCCTCCATTCCTAGTTCTGTCCAATCTGAATTCTCTCCCATCTTCAATCCCTCAATCCTCCATCCTTCAGTCCTTCTCTCTTCCATCCTTTGGTCCTTCTCTTTTTTTCCCCTTCTCCCAGGACTGGTCTATATCCTATCCCAAACAGTAACACCTTATGTTTTGTATACAGCACAAGATTGTAAGGTCCCTGCTAGAGGCTTCCTGGCAATTTTATTTGCAACCCAAAAGGGGAGAAATAAGAGTGGAGTCGCTTAGTAGTTGGGATAAATCAGAAAAGGAATTTACGTGCTAGAAATATATTCTTATTGTGGTTAGGTGAAGGCATTATGAATCTATCAATTATAGATTTACAGGTAATAGGGTAGGAAAAGTCTGTAGGTCACTAAAAGTTAAAACTGTCACTTTTCTCCTCTGCTGCCAGTTTACTGACAGGGCGGGGGAAGAGTACTGATAGCTAGTCAATCTACATCACAGCTTGAAACACCTGCTGAAGGGAAACTCCCTTTGATCTAGGAGGTTCTCTGGGGCAGTGAGAGAGAAGGGGGGGGAGGTCTTGATTTGCACAAGAAACAAAGCTTGTTCATTTAGTTGGTAGGCATTTGGCCTGTGAGACATGTAGTCTCAGAAAGGACATTTTATCTAAGTTGAGGAGTTTTCAGGCATCTAACAGATGGCCTGGAAGCTATTTGTTCCTTGCTTGTCTTTTAAGGCTTTGTTTGGGGTTGACTCTATCTTAGGAAGTAGCTCAAGGAAGGTATTTGCAAATGGCAGATACCCAAAACAAATGCTAAAGAGGGGGCTTGGAGCTCAGAGGCAGAAGGTTTTGTCTACATGACTATCCAGGTGCTTTGAAACGGAGACTCACACACATACACAGTTTAGGAGAATTCTGAGCACAAGGAATTCATAGCAAGACACAACTGAATATTAAGCCTCATAACACCAATAGACCTTGCTGATTGGCTTTCCCACTCGACTGACCCTTGGTCTCATCAAAGTATAGCTTATAATATACAGCTGGACTTCTATTTCACATTCCTGTGACTCACCACAGCTCCCTCAGGAGATGAGAGACTGTGGATTCCTTCAAGGTTAATATGGACAAATTTTATCAGGCGAGACCTCCTGAAACTTGACAGGTAATATCTATTAGCAAAACTTCTTGCTGGTCTTCTCAGGACTTGGTCATTACCTCAAAATTTTCTTTCTGGGGCCCTAAAGGTACTTTGTCCACAGACAGCAGGAAGATGTATGGAGAAAACTACACCCACATTCCCAAGAGGGGTTTGGGAGGTGTCAGTATCCTGCTCTCACTCTTCCGGGTGTAACATCTTATGTCATCAGGGTGTTGCAGGCAACGCGTGATCAGGCAATCTCTGCCTTAAAAAGCTGCACATGGACCCCCACCCTCCCTTTTTCCATTTCCAATCTGCTGTCTACTCTGCCCCACTTCCCTCCCTCTCCCAGGTCTAGCTTCTCCTGTCCTATCCCCCCTTCTCTCTAATAAAGCCCATTCTAACTCTGGTAACCATGGCTCGTGACTCTTCCGCCAAACAAACCAGCGCCATTTATCCTTTCAGTGGTCTGTGACATCGGATAGGAAATTCTGCACAATTTGGCGAACAGGGTTGAGTGCTGTTGCTGTCGGAAACCTATACCGAGGACCTGCCCAGCTGGCACCACCGTCGCCACTGCAGTACGAGTCTGGACTGTGCACCTGCGACTGCTGCTGCAGCCGAGTCCCACCTTGCTGCAGCCGAGTCCCACCTTGTCCAGCCGCTTCTGCCAAGGCTCCTGTTGCCACATCCTCCACCTCACCATGTGATTCATGAGTCCTCCGCTGTTCCCTGTGGCTGCAGCCTGACCTATTTTCTTCAGGATGGACAACCAGGGTGTGGTCCTCAGGCTGCGCAGGCAGGGACACATTCTATCTTGACAAAGTATAGGATGCAGTCAGACCAGGCCACAGGGTGATCCATGTGCTGGTCCACTTGCTGCGTATGTCCCAGCCCTTAGCCCTCCATTGATGAAGTGGGGGGCTAATTTATGCTGATTCATAGATCTTTCTCCTTGCCTCAGGGATGCCTGGGATTGTAGTCTGATCCTTGTTCATTATTTTAACTTTTTATTTTTTTCTCGGCTGCAGCCATGGGACAAAGGGGCAGATACCAGTAAAATTGGAGGATACCATTAAATCTGGCCACATAACAGCTGCACAAGAACTTCTGCCAGCGAATGGGCAAATAAAAGAGTTACTTTATCCCCAAGCTTTTTGCTAAAACTCTGAACCCTTCTCCCTCCTCATTGCTGATGTTTTCTCTTCCAGGTGCAACCATTTCTTTCTGACTTCCACTTTCAGCTCTCAGGCAATGGGAGGGCTCTTTACTGTTGTGTAAGCAGGCTCACTTCACCTCACCTTAACTCCTGAACGAGTGGGTGGGCTCTGTACTGTTGTATGGGCCGCTTCCCCTGACTGTTGCCCTAACTCACCTTAACTCCTCCCATTCATTCTCAAGCTGCTATGAGGGGGTCTGGAAGAGGGCTAAGATCCATGCAAATAAGTTTACAGTAGTCAGGATGGCTCTTAAGCCAGAAATCAGTTTATAGCCTTAGGCAAGTCTCCCAAAAGAATCAGTTTATAGTCTGCCTCCTGGCAGATCTTCCAAATAGCTGTCCTCAAGCCAGCAAACATCAAGGAAAAAAAATTCAAGATATGGAGTAAAATCCATCTCTTATTCCCCAGACCTCCCCAAACTGAAACTTAAGCATCTGAGAGCAAGACTCCTGACCCCACAGGCAAAAGTGTCATCTGTGGCATTCAAGGTGTGCCAGGAAAGAGATAAAAAGTCGTAGGACAAAATTGCCAAGTTCGCACTCGCTGACTCCCAAAAGCTATTGGGTCCCTGTTTTAAATAAGGAAAAAGGCCATGGGCTAGCGAATACCCTGCCAGACCTTCAGTAGCCTTGTTGAAAGTGCCACCTAGAAAGACAACTGGTCAGCTGACTGCCCCGAGGCACCAAGAGACAGGGGGACAGACAAAGACCTCCAGTAGACCTAGGCTTGGCTAAAGGCTTGCAGGGAACCCAGAACACAACAGGGAAGCGATCCATTTCTTTCCTTCTGGACACCAGAGCCACTGACTCAGTCCTGGGAGTTTTGGAGTGTCACCTCTCCTCATTTCCCTATTGTTGGAGTAGAGAGGACAGCCTTAAGCACCTCACCAGATTTAATTGCACTTTAGGGTTACTTACTGGGAAAATTTTCCAGCTAAGATAGGAGCTCCATGTGCCTCACTCCAGATCTACCCACCTGTGTTTCTCATGTGCATACAGACAGGGCCCTGATCTTTGCCTTGTCCCTAATTCCAAAGAAATAAGTTCCCTTTTCTAACTCACTGCTCAGCTGATGGTACAGGATCACCACAGAACCAGAGTCATGAGATCATCAAGTAAGAAACTGTAACAGCTAAAGGTATTTACACCCCTAAAAGTGTCTGGGCTCTACAAAAACAGACTTTAATCTGGGCTCTACAAAAACAGACTTTAGTATAACCATCTATTACTGTTAAATGCTTTAAACAATTGATCACCTGTGTCTCTTGGATGCCAAACTAGTAAAGGAAACAGGTGCCTTAAACAAGCTGTCTCTGATAAAGCTTAACATGTTCCAATCTCTCTGTCTCTCCCATTAACACTAACCAATACAAGCAGAGTACTAAGCACCACATATGATCACTAATTTTCTCATGGCTGTTTCTTAACATGTTCAGATTTTTCTCAAGCTCCAGAAACCAGCTTAAATCTATCTGGACAGGTTGGACCTACTTCAGGCTTTTCCTGTCTCACCAGCATCCTGACAGATACAAAAGCAGCCAGAGTGCCAAGCTAAGAGGGATGCACGGCTCCAGGATGGACAGCACATCATCCAACAACACCTGTCTACCTTGGAAGACCCCCTCTTCCCTATTCTCCCTAAGAGCTAACCGATGCCCTCCAAGTCACCTGGAAGCAGTTTTTGGGAGAAATGATGCCCCTATTCCTATTTACTTGCTTTTTTATACTAAGCAAAATCTGGAATGTTAGTATCCTGCTCTCACTCTTCCAGGTGTAGTGTCCTATGTCATCAAGGTGTTGAGGGTGTTGGTTATGTTGTGGCGCTGTCCCTCGTGGCTGGTCACCACCCACAGCGCCCATGCCGGAGGAGGAGTGTGCTGATTAAAAGAATCATAGCCATAGTTACCTTTTTAGAGCTTTATTGGGGGGGAGAGGGAGAGAGTGGGAGAGAGGGAGACAGAGACAGAGAGACAGAGGGGGAAGGGAGAGAGGGGGCCCGATGAGAGGAAGGAGCAGAAAGGAGAGGGGACAGAGCACCCACCCGCTTTTTACGGTGGTATGCCGTTGAAGGCTGATGACGTAAAAGGACCAAATCCTTACATCCCAGACTTTCCCTTATTATAAAAAAAAGCAGGTAGATGGGACTAGGAGCATCATTCCTCACAAAAACTGCTTCCAGCTGACTTTTGGACATTGGTTGGCTCTGGGGGGAATGGAGAAGGGGAGTTTTCCGAGGTAGACAGGCATTGTGGGATGCTGCCTGTCATCCGTTTGCTCTGGAGACACGTATCCCTCTTGGCTGTGGCTGGGAACTTTTTGTTTGACAAGATGCTGGTGACACAGAAAAAAAACTTAGAGAGATAAAAGAATCATTATTATTTTATGTTGACATTTATCTGAGGTAGATCTGGCCTGTCCCTATGGATTTTGAAACATGTTAAGCTTTATCAGAGACAGATCATTTTAAAGCACCTGTTTCCTTTACCAGTTCAGCATCTAGGAGACAGGTGATCAATTGTTAAAAGCATCTCATAGTAATAGATGTTTACATTAAAGTCTTTTGTAGCGCCCAGACGCTTTTGGGTCTGGGGGTGTAAATACCTTTTAGCTGTTACAGTTTCTTATTTGATCATCTCTGGACTCCGGTTCTGTGGTGGTCCTGTACCATTAGCTGAACAGTGAGTTAGAACAGGGAACTGGGAAGAGAAAAGCCTGTGGTGCATGAGAATTTATTTTTTTGGAATTAGGGACAAGGCAAAGATCAGGGCCCTGTCTGTATGCACGTGAGAAACACAGGCAGTATATCTGGAGTGAAGCAATGAGCTCTTATTTTAGGTGGAAATCTTTTTTTCATTAAGTAACTCGGAAAGTGCAATTAAATCTTTCCAGAGGTGCTAAAGCTATCCTCTGTACCCGACTGAGTCAGTGGCTCTGGTGTCCAGAAGGAAAGAAACGGATCGCTTCCCTGCTGTGTTCTGGGTTCCCTGCCATGTCTGTAGCCAAGCCTAGGTTGGCTGGAGGTCTTAGCTTGATGTACCCATGCATCTTGGTGCCTGGGGGCAGTCAGCTGACTGGTTGTCTTTCTAGGTGGCACTTTTAACAAGGCTGTTGATGGCCTGGCAGGGCATTCGCTAGCCTGTGGCCTTTTCCTCACTTAAAACAGGGATCCAACAGCTTTTGGGAGTCAGCAAGTGCCAGAACTTGGCAATTTTGTTTTCGGGCTTTTTTATCCCTTCTCTGGCACACCTTAAATGCCACAGATGACTCTTTTGCCTGTGGGGTCAGGAGCCTTGCTCTCCAGATGCTTAAGTTTTAGTTGGGGAGGTCTAGGGAACAAGAGACGGATTTTACTCTATGTCCTGATTTTTTTTTTTTAATGATTGATGGCTTAAGGATAGCTTTTGGAAGATCTGTCAGTAGGCAGATTATAAACCGATACTTTCGGAACACTTGTTTGAGGATATAAGCTGATTTTTGGCTTAAGAGCCATCCTGACTACTGTAAACTTATTTGTATGAATCTTAGCCGCTTCCAGAACCCTCTGTGATTCTCAAGGCAGTTTGAGAATGAGTGGGTGGAGTTAAGGTGAGTTAGGGCGAGTTGTAGAAGCCATCCAAGCCCGCCCATTTGAGCCCGCCCACCGCCGGTGGAAGTCAGACAGAAACGGTTGCACGTGGCAGAGGCAGAAGTGGGGAAGGAGAAGGGTTTAGAACTTTAGCAGAAAGCTTGGAGATAAAGTAACTCTTATTTGCCCGTTCGCTGGCAGAAGTTCCTGAGATGCTGTTATGCATGTGGCCAGGTTTGCCGGTGCCCGCCCCTATCTGCCAATGTATCTGCCCCTTTGTCCCATGACTATAGCCGAGAGAAAAAAAAAAAACTTAAATAACAAACCAGTGTTGCTGGAGAATTTCTCTCCAGCTCCCAAGTCCTGCCAGTTCCCAAGTCCTGCCAGCTCCCAAGTCCCACCAGTCCCAGAACCCACTTATAAAATAAACACACAGACGCTTACATTATTTAAACTGCTTGGCCATTAGCTCAGGCCTATCATTGTCTAGCTCTTACTCTTATATTTAGCCCATTTCTATTAATCTCTACTTTGCCACGTGGCTCGTGGCTTACCAGTACTTTACATCTTCCTTGTCCTGGTGGCAGCTCCAGGCAGTCTCCTCCTCTCCCTTACTGTCCCTCCATCTTTCTCTGTGTTAGTCGCTCCTATACTTCCTGTCTGGCTACTGGCCAATCAGTGCTTTATTTATTAACATATTTGTCATACAGATCATCCCACAGCACTTCCCCTTTTCTTCTTTTTCAAAAAGGAAGGTTTTAACTTTAACATAGTAAAATTGCATATAACAAAACAATTATCGAGTAAGAATTATAGTTACAATATTAAAGAAGATATCCTATCTATCTTATATTTGTGAGTTTAAGGTTTTATATCTAACTTATCTTTTATCCTAACTGAGGAAATTACAACTATCTAGTCTTCAACCACATCAAA
This sequence comes from Peromyscus melanophrys, assembly GCA_902168415.1. Lineage (NCBI taxonomy): Eukaryota > Metazoa > Chordata > Mammalia > Rodentia > Cricetidae > Peromyscus > Peromyscus melanophrys. Next base: position 25,583 of record CABHPR010157482.1, on the reverse strand, counting down.
GACCTCAGAAGGATATAATACTACCTGAGAAATAGGAGAAGGATGCAAGCAACTTTCGGGAGTCTTGCAGGGTAGACAGAGACAGCTGACAGCCTGGACAGTCATCTAAAGTTCTCTTGTAAAGTTGGGGCATCTGTTTTTAGCTCACAAACCTAGAGTCTCTCAGTCATTTTTTTCTGTGTCCTGTAGAATATCTGGCAGTTTCCGCTGCAAAGCAAGAACCTGAAGGACCATTTTGTCAAGCAAAGTTCAGTGGTCACCTTCCTATGGGTCCTGCATGTCCAGTCAATCAAGCAGTCCAGGCAAGAACAGTTTCTTGCCCAAATGGCTATTTTTGCCAAGGTGAAGATAAACTCCATATGGAGTGTCTTTGATGCCCATCCTCCTCTCTGAAGTAAATCGGTGCTGCCAGGATCAGACATGTCTCACTGTCCAGAAAGTCTAAATTTTTAAAACATTTTAAATGCCATATTCTGTAGGTCTTTGAAGTATTTGAAGATTACCTATCTATCTGAAATATATCTATGTATACCTAGAAGACTTAATTAACATGGCTACAAATATGATTATCATAGATGACTAATTATTAATCTATTTCTTAATTATCCATTATAATTTTAAATGAGTTACATAAACATAATACCTCAAACAAGAGTAGAAATATACACACAGTATAACAGAATCAACTTTAAGTTTGTATCAATAAACTAAAATTTATATCAATGTAAAACATTTTAAACATAAACTAAAATCTATACCAATGTAAAACATTTTAAACAAGTTGTTGCTCTTTAAAAGTAGATTCATTAATCTATCCTTTTATCCTATCATTTCTATATCTTATGTATCTATATCCCCTTTTCTTTTTTAGAAAGAGATCACATTCATAATTAACCTGTTTTAAATAAAAATATTGGTTTTTCTCTGTCCCACACCAGAGGGCTCTTCTGATTTGGGACATAAGAATCTTTTAACCTTTTTATTTTAGGAATATGTCTGGGTTTAGAGAGGGAGTGAGCCCATTCTATCTCCAAAGCCAGCTTGGTATATTTGGGAATTTGGGCATAGATTCTCTTACTACTTCCTGCTGGAGGGGGGTGCTGTACCTTATGGGGACATAAAGAACATTTTAGGATTATGGAGTAGTCCGTGAGGGTGTATCGTCTGAGCCAGTTGCCTTGAGATGGTTGTGGATGTTGGATCATCTGGGCCATGGTGTCATTGGAGACTTTTCAGGTGGTCTTGGCTGGTCAAACCTGATGTATCTTAATTCGGAACAAATCAATAGCCTCTGTCTTTCTGTGGAAACAAAAGCAGAACTTCTTTTCCAAAGCAACATATCCTTATATCCAAATTTTGAAGTTAAGGTACCTTTAAAATTTATATTTTGGCATAACTCAGCAGCTTTTACAATCAAATGTTTTTTTTCAGTTACGAATATGAAAGAGAACATAATCCAGATTTTCTGTGTGATAGCCATCTTTATGTGGCTTATTTTAAAGGCTTTATTTTTAAAAACTATGTATTTGTTTATATAAATGTATAATTTTTTTGTCTTTTAAGCCTACATACATTTTTACATACATTGTAAACTATTTCATCTGAATCAGTCTTATTGTGAACCTATCGGTTTAAACTGCAGCATTCTAAGCCTGAAATGGCGCTGTGGCTGCTGGCTTTGCCCATTTCAGCTTCCCAACATGGCAGTGGTATATTTTTCGTCAGTTTTGGGAGCGATCAACTCTCAGAAATAGTGGGTCTACGCTTTAAGGGAAGTGCTGTGGGATATTCTGTATGACAAATATGTTAATAAATAAAGCACTGATTGGCCAGTAGCCAGACAGGAAGTATAGAAGGGACTAGCAGAGAGAAAGATGGAGGGACAGGAAGGTAGAGGGGAGACTGCCTGGAGCCGCCACCAGGACAAGGAAGATGTAAAGAACTGGTAAGCCACGAGCCACGTGGCAAAGTAGAGATTAATAGAAATGGGCTAAATATAAGAGTAAGAGCTAGACAATGATAGGTCTGAGCTAATGGCCAAGCAGTTTAAATAATGTAAGCGTCTGTGTGTTTATTTTATAAGTGGGTTCTGGGACTGGTGGGACTTGGGAGCTGGCAGGACTTGGGAGCTGGCGGGACTTGGGAGCTGGAGAGAAATTCTCCAGTGATAAACCAGGATCAGACTACAATCTTGGGCATCCCCAAAGAGTGGAGAGAGATCCATGAACCAGCTCAGGTCACGAGTCCTCTTCATCAAGGGATCGTGAGGGCTGTGGCTGCACTGCAGTTGGTCCACCCAGTAGACCAAAGACAGCATTTTCTTTCTTGTCAGAAACGAAAATGTGCCGTTGCCAGTACAGCCTGAGGACAACCCCCGGGGTGTCTGTCAAAAGAATATAGCTCAGACTACAGCTGCGGGAACAGCGGACTTACTGTGGTGAAGAATCGTGGCGGTAGCGGTGTGGGTGTCCAGCGGAGGTGGCGAGGGATGTGCGTGCGCTCGCGGTCTCGCGGCGGTCTCGCGGCGGTCTCGCGGCGGTCTCGCGGCGGTCTCGCGGCGGTCGGTCTCGCGGCGGTCTCGCGGCGGTCTCTCGGCGGTCTCGCGGCGGTCTGGCGGTCTCGCGGTCTCCCGGGCTGGCTGGATGGGGGAAGAGGTGGCAAGCGGCAGCGGTCAGCAGGTCCGCGGTGCTCGTGGTGTATCCGAGTCTTTTTACAGCTTTATTGGGGGGGAGAGGGAGAGAGTGGGAGAGAGAGAGAGACAGAGACAGAGAGACAGAGGGGGGAGGGAGAGAGGGGCCCCGACGGGAGGAAGGAGTGGAAAGGATAGGCGACAGAGCACCCACCCGCTTTTTAGGCTGGGATGCCATTGAAAGCTGATGACATAAAAGGACCAAATCCTTACAGCGGGCAACTGCGTACCACTGTGTGATCACACAGTCTCTGCCTTAAAAAGCTGCACACGGACTCCTACCCTTTGTCAGTTTTCTCTCGGCTGTCTACACTGCCCTGCTTCCCTCCCTCCACCAGGCCTGGCTTCTCCATCCTATCCCCTCTTCTTTCTAATAAAGCCCATTCTAACTCTGGTAACCATGGCTTGTGACTCTTCCGCCAACCAAACTAGCACCGTTTATCCTTTCATGAGGCTTTTGGTTATTTGGTGGATTATGATTGTGTTGAAGCCCACCTAGGCTTCCTAGTGGCTGTACCCAGCAGGACTGCATGAGAGGTTGATTGGACATGGGCCTGAGTACCAGGTGTTTGTAAGGGTCTACACTTGGCTGTAAATGGCAAGGGGGAGGTCCTTTGCCCCTCCCCTTGGCATTGTTATATATAGCCCTTTGGAATAAAGTTCTGGGCCAGTGGATAAGGATCTGGACCCACCTGAGGCTATCCTGTATTTTCTATCTGTTTCTCTCCCCTCTTTATTTCTACCTAAATCTCTTATCCCTCATTCTTCAAGAGTCCTTGGGATAAATAAATGTGGGAGCTGGTCCCCCACATGGATATTTATTATCATTTATGGGAATATGGAATATTGACACAAATTTAAAGTTATTTTTGTTATACTGTATATATGTTTCTACTCTTGGTTAAAGGACTTTGGTATATTGATACAAATTTAAGGTTATTTTTGTTATAACATTGCATGTATGTTTCTACCTTTAGTTGAAGTATTATACCTATGTAGTTCATTTGGAGTGTAAGGTAAAGTTCTAGTTTTTGAAAGCTATTATTATAAGCTATATAGGATAATCAGGAAACATAAGTTAGTGGTTAGTTATCTATAATAATCAAAATTGTAGATATGTTAAGTATGCTTTCCAAATCATACAGAGATATATTTAGATAGATGATCTTCAAACCTTTCAAAGACATGTAGAATATGACATTTAAAATGTTTTGTTAACATAAAGTTTTTCATGATAATAATACACATCTGCTCCTGACAGCACCAATTTACTTCAGAGAGGATGGGCATTGAAGAAACTCCTTATGGAGTTTGCTTTCATTGTGGCAAGATTAGCCACTGAACAAAAATCTGTTCTTGCTTTTGACTGCTGACAATGTACTGTGCAGACTGGACGTGCAGGACACACAGGAAAAAAGACTGTTGAACTTTGACAATGCAAGGCAGGACAGTCATTCAAATTTCCTGCTTCACTGAAAAGTCTGCTAGATACTTTGGGCCCATAGGCTAAGGATGGATGCCCCAATGTTGCACAAGAACTTTGGGTGACTGTTCAGGCAGCCAAATGTCTCTGTTGTTAGGTAATACTATATATATATCTCCTTCTGGATCTTTGATGGAGTTGAAGATTAAATAGTTATAGTTGCAGTTTTCCTTAGTTATAATAGAAAGTAAATTAGGTATAAAATTTTGGATTCCCTAAGATATGGTAGATAATGCATTATTTTCTTTGAATATGCTAACTGCAAATGAACAGAATATTGTGAATGTAATCCTTACTTGATAATTATTATTGTATATAGTTTTACTATGTTAAAGTTAAAACATTTATTTTTATTTAGACAAAAGGGGGAAATGTGGGGAATATTATTTTAAGGTGTGTTACTTTTGTTTATGTTTCAGTTGTTTAACTCTATGAAGCTGTGTTGCTGTGCCTATGTAAAATACCTGATGGTCTAATAAAGAACTGGCCAATAGCAAGGCAGGAGAAAGGATAGGTAGGGCTGGCAAGCAGAGAGAATATATAGAGGGAGAAATCTGAGAGGAGAGATCTAGCTGCCAGAGAATGAGGACTCCAGGGGCCAGCCACCCAGATACACAGCAAGCCATGAAGTAAGAGTAAGATTTACAGAAGTAAGAGAATGGGAAAAGCCCAGAGACAAAAGGTAGATGGGATAATTTCAGTTAAGGAAAGCTGACAAGAAATAAGCATAGCTAAAGAAGGCCAGGCATTCATAAGTAAGAATAAGCCTCTGTGTGTGATTTATTTGGAAACTGGGTGACAGTCCCCCCCAAAACAGTAAGAAACAAACAACAGGGAGGAGACAGGAGTTGAGCCCTTTTCAGTCTGAGGAATAATGGAGGTAAGAGGTAACTTTGGATGCTATTTTACTTCCCTGATCTTTCAGCATTTACCCCAATAACTGACTCTGGGTTTTTATTATTAACACCAATTAGAATTTGTGCTACATCTGCCTCCCAACATGGGGCATGATTCACAAAAAAGCTGCTTACCTGTTGCTTTGTAGCCACCAGCACAGGCTGGAGCTACACATGGCTGGAGTCACTACCCCACCAACTAGGTTTCCTCTCTTTTTCCTAAGCCTCTGAGCAAGTTTGAGATTTTTTTTTCTGTTGCAGCCTCTCTGCATCAAACTTCACAGGTGCGTGGGATCAATATACTGCCAGAGTTAGGCCCTCACCACCATCCAGCTCTACTTTTAGGCAGTTCCTACCACATGTGTTTCTTCCCAATGATCCCCTGTCCTGTGTGCATTTTTCAGACAGAGGGTTCCCTCTCCTGGTGGGTTGTGGGTTTTCCCTGGACCCCCTCCTCGGGCTGCTGTGACACTAGGTACCTGTCTTAGCACCCACTTGGGCTTCTACCATTCTACGCAGCAGCAGTCAGCCTCACACTTCATCATCATCTGAAACACCATCATAGGCAGATTTTGGGAGATGATTGGGGTTTATTAAAGGGAGTAATTAGTTAAAAGAGAGAGTTTTTTCCCACATTAAAAAATGGGAAACTATTACAATGAAGGGACTTAGGTCTCTCTATGATAACATGCTGCATGGTTTAAAATGGAACGATTAAATGAGAGGATAATTTAGATGGAGCCGGGCGGTGGTGGCGCAGGCCTTTAATCCCAGCACTCGGGAGGCAGAGTCAGGCAGATCTCTGTGAGTTCAAGGCTAGCCTGGACTACCAAGTGAGTTCCAGGAAAGGCGCAAAGCTACACAGAGAAAACCCTGTCTTGAAAAAACAAAAAAATTAATTAATTTAGATTGGATTTATATAATGTCAATTATAAACATTATTGGTTTTATGATTTTTGTTTTATCGCTAAAAAAGTTGGTTAATGTGAGTGCTAAGACACAAGTTTTAGAAAAACTTATTAAAACAGATCATAGAGATATTCAGACCCAAACAGGGGAATTTAAAGGAGAACCAACCTCAGTGTTGCATTACAGGGTTAGAGAGGAACAGTCTAAGGTTTCCAAACAACCAATTTTAGTTTATCCAGTAACCTGAAAGAAACAACCAAATGATAGATATCCCCAAGGCTGTGTAAGAGCTGGTTGGACTCCCATGGAAATGTTAGATTTAAGGAGATTCAAGGAAGTGATAGTCTAATATGGCATGAATTCACCTTTTGTGAAGCAGATGTTAAACTCACGGTTAACTTGTAATAGAATTATCACTCAAGACTGCTGAGACTTGGTTACAGCAGTCTTGGAGCCTGGTCCTCAATTACAGTGGTAGACCTTGTGTAAAAATGAGGCTAAGATCATTGAATAATGAAGTAGGGCTAGAGTTATAGAAATCTCCTAAGAACAACTTCTTTGAGAGGAGATTATGCTAATGTATAAAGGCATGTCTATGATGACCACAGCTTGGCTTTATGCCAGACAGCAGCATTGAAATCTTGGGACAGAACTGAAGAAGTAGGGGGAAAATTTGATTCATTTACAAAAGTTATACAGTGCCCAAAAGAAACCTTCAATAATTTCTTATAAAGATTGACGTCAGCAGTAAATAGAATGATACCAAATTCAGAAGCTAGACAAATAATAATTGAATTTCTGGCTTTTTAAAATGGTAATGCACAATGCAAAGGGTTAATTAGGCAATTAAAGACAAGATTAGCATCCTTGGAGGAATAGACCTGAGATACAATCAATATTGAATCTCATAACCATACTGATGCTTGGATAGGAGAGGTGATTTCCAGAGGTTTGAAGAAAAATTGAAATGTCAAATGTTTCAATTGCAGTAAACAAGGTCAATTTAAAAGGGATTGTAAGCAGGACATTTCTAGAAACAATGTTTTTTCTAAGCATAATCCAAACAAAACACCCCTCCCTTCTGGAGTATGCAGAAGTTGTAGCAAAGGCAGGCATACATCTAATGAATGTAGATCAACAAGGTAAAGTCATGGTAACTCATTGCCATCAGGAAACTCCTTGAGGGGCCTCTCACAGGCCCCCATGTCAAATTCAATTCAGTAGTTTCCTATCACCATGGAGGAAATACCTTCCCAGAGCAACTAAAGAACCTAATGCCTATCTATTGTAAGAAACCATGCTGCTCTGAATGATAGAACAGCTATAGAAAAGAACAAAAAATTCAAGAGAAACTGTAAAGCAAATATTTTGGCAAATTTCTATAAATGAACAAAGACCAAAATTAAAAATACTAATAAATGACATTCTCATTGAAGGTCTTGTAAGCACAGATGTGGACAAAGCAATAATTGCACCAAAATCTTTGCATCCAAATTGGCCAAGTCAGGAGGTAATAGTTCAGCTTGTAGTGATTGGAACCTTAGCTCAGGTAACACAGAGTACAAGATGTATGAACTGTATAGGGCCAGAAAGAAAGAGGAAAATTAAAGCCATATGTGGCTAACATAGAAATGAATTTATGGGGACACGATTTGTTACAGCAATGGAATAATCACATTAACATTCCTCTAATCTCAGAAACAAACCATAAATTAATGTATGTTTCTGGGAAAGATATTAGAAGGTATTATAAAGAACAATCACCGATCATTCAAGTTATATAAGAACAGGGCACAACATCTATTGATCTCTCAAAGGGACCAACAGCTCTACCTTTAAAATGGTTGATGGACAAACCTATATGTGTTGAGTGCCCTGGCCAGCAGGGCTTCAACGGGAACTCAACCACCCTAAGGACGGAATGATAGGGGCAGGAGACACAAAGAAATACACCAAGACAAGATTTCTGATCAAGGTGCAACTTTATTTTTCTCCAGGAGGGTTTATGTAGTTCCTGCAGGGTGAGGGGAGCAAGAAGCTGTTATCTGCATAGGGTGGGGCAAGCTAACAGGATGTTTATGTAGGATGTTTACAGGGTGAAAAGGTCAAGGGCTCTACTCAATGTCCTATTGCTAGGCAACCTGACTGTAAGATGATCTAGTTCCCTGTCTTATGGGGGTCTGTATTTTTCCACTAACTAGAGATTCTGTCCTTGTCCCTGACAGTTGAGAAATGTCCTTTAACATCAGAGAAACCACAGGCCTTAGAACAGCTGGCATAGGAGCAGATATATGCTCAAAATATTGAAGAATCAACTAATCTTTGGAATTCTCCTGTTTTGTTATTAAAAAGAAATCTGGAAGATAGAGAATAGTAACAAATCTAAGAGCTACTAATGAGATGATTCAGCCAATGGGCTCTGTAGACCTTGGAATTCCTTTGCCTTCTTTGTTACCTAAAGAATGACTTCTTATAATTATCAATTTAAAAGATTGTTCCCTCACTATACCTTTACAAGAAAAGGACAGAAAAATTTGCCTCCACAGTGCTTACTTATAAAAATTCTCAGACTGTTTAGAGATATCAATGGAAGGTTCTCCCAAAGGGAATGTTAAATAGCCCCACCCTTTGCCAATATTTTATATGTTAGCTGTAGGAAATGATACATAAGCAATATCCTCAATCTATAATTTATCTTTATATGGATAATATTTTTCTAGCTGACTCAAATGTAGAAACTTTAGAAAGAATGTTTGAAGAAGTAAAGAAAATTTTGCCTTGTTAGGGAGTACAAATTCCTCCTGAAAAAAAAAAAACTACAAAGAGGAGGTTCTATTAATTACTTAGGATCTAAAATAGGTCTACAAAAAATTTGACCCCAAAAGGTACAAATCAGGAGAGATCAATTGCCGACTACTAATGAATTTCAATGATTGCCGGGAAACATTTCCCATCTATGGCCCACTATCAGAGTAAGAAATCAGGAACTGAGTAATTTGTTCCAAACCTTAAAAGGTGACAACAACTTAAGTAGTGCTGTGGGATGTTCTGTATGTTAAATGTGTTGCTTGGATTGGTTAATAAATAAAATACTGATTGGCCAGTAGCCAGGCAGGAAGTATAGGTGGGATAAGGAGAGAAGAGAATTCTGGCAACAGGAAGACTGAGTCAGGAGATGCTGCCAGCCACCACGATGAGAAGCAGATGTTAAGATACCGGTAAGCCACGAGCCACATGGCAACCTATAGATTAATAGAAATGGCATGATTTAAAATATAAGAACAGTTAGCAAGAAGCCTGCCACAACCATACAGATTATAAGAAATATAAGTCTCTGTGTGTTTACTTGGTTGAGTCTGAGCAGCTGTGGGACTGGAGGGTGAGAGAGATTTGTCCTGAATGTGGGCCAGTCAGGACCAGGAAAACTCTAGCTACAAAGTAGTATAATAGAATTATCAGCAGAAGTTGAGAGAGAATTGACTTTGGTGGAAAAGAAATTACAGGATGTGCACGTGGATCGTTTGGACTCAGAGCTTGATTACATTTTAGTTTTTTTAACCTCTACACATTTTCCTATGGGAATATTAATACAGAGGGAAGATATTATATAAGAATGGCTCTTTTTCCACATAAATAGAGTAAAAAAATTAAAAACTTATATGGAAAAGATCTCTGAGTTGATTGTAAAAGGAAAATTGGGACTTCATCTATTAGAAGGAATGGACCCAGCAGAAATTGTAGTACCTTTAATTAAGGATGAAATTGACAGATTATGGGCAGAAAGTGAACAATGGCAAAGAGCTTGCAATAATTTTTGGGAGAGATTAACAACAAATATCTCAAAAGCAAGAGAATTCAATTTATAAAGAGAACTAACTGGGTTCTTCTTCGAATTGTATGGTGAACACCAATATCTGGAGCCCCTACATTTTATACAGATGCAAACAAATCACAAAGGCAAGTTATAAACCAGAAAATGTAAGTAAAGTGGTTCAAAGCCCTTCTGATTCTGGCAAAAGTCAGATTAATATGTGATTCTCAAGGTATTGATGGATTTTACAGAACCTCAAAATAGCTACTGATTCTCAATATGCAGAAAGAATTGTTCTGCATATTGAAACTCCTGAATTTATATCAGATGATACATAATTGACTTTATTGTTTATTCAGTTACAAGAAATAATTAGGAATAAGGATCATCCAACATATATAACACACATCCAATCCCATACGGGTCTGGCAGACTCTCTAGCACAAGGTAATGAAGAAATTGATCAACTATTGATAGGAAATGTAGATGTAACCAACCGTCTTATTAAATAAGAAACACAGAGCCAATGTAAAGATAAAAGCCCAAGAGGTCAGAGCTAAGAGCCTTACCCGCCTGCTTCAGCTAGCCTCTTCAGCCAGGAGACCTCTCCGAAAAAGGGAGCTACTTCTTGTGCATTTGTCTTATAAAGACTTCCTGTTCTGCCTTCTCATTGGTTGTAAACACAATCACATGACCGTCTCGTCACTGCCTGTCTGTGTTCACTCCAGGTCTTCTATGGTTGGTATTGAGATTAAAGGCGTGTGTCTCCAATGCTGGCTGTATCCTTGAACACACAGAGATCTACTTAGTTCTGCTTACCAAGTGCTGGGATTAAAGGCGTGCGCCTCCTTCAAGAAATCCTACCGACGTGCACCACCACAACCAGCTTTCGCTATGGCTTGCTAATAACTGTGACCCCTAGGCAACTTTATTTATTAACATACAAATAAAACCACATTTCAGTACAAATAAAATACCACTATATTTCCCCTTTTCTATTTTAATAAAAAGAGAAAAAAAGGAAAGTTGTAACTAATATAAGAAAAACTATATACAAAAGTACAATAACTATATACAATATATACAAGTAATAAATACCTAAACAATGTCTAGTCCATTTGTATTTGACAAATTCAGAGAAAAGAATTCCATTATCTATCCTATTTTGGTAAGTCCAAAATGTAGCTAATTCCTTTCTATCCTAACTAATCTTAAACTATAACTAATTAATCTTCAGCTATAACTAATTAAACTTCGACTATAACTAACTAATCTTCAACTCCCTCAGAGACCTAAGAAGGAAATAATATTACCTAACAAAAACAAAAACAGAAAGTGCATGCAAGTAGCTTCCAAAAAAATTGTGAGTTGACAGAAACAGCCAGCTGCCTGGACAGTCACCTGAGGTTTCTCCGCAGTGTTGGGGCATCACCTTCAGCCTATATAGGCTTAGTGTATCTGACAGACTCATTTGTGAACTGGGATGTACACAAGGTCAACAGTTCGACCTCACATTGGGTGAGAGCAGCCCATGTACCAGAAACACCTGAATTCCACTTGTACACAAGGTCAACAGTTCGACCTCACATTGGGTGAGAGCAGCCCATGTACCAGAAACACCTGAATTCCACTAGTGTCATGTCCTGATTCAGGATTTTAAATTCTGGAAATTGTTGATGGTTTTTGAATTCAGCTGTCCATTCTTCTTGCCTGTGTATGTGTGGCTTCATCTCAGAATCCCGTTCTTCTCCACATCCCTCTATTAAATGCCAGTCTGCTATTGAGAGGCGTGAGCTTAGTTACTCTTCAAGAATAACTGTTTCAGCTGCTGTTCCATTGCACATCAGAAGCCATCGGCCCACTGCCTGTTTAGCTGCCTTCAAAGAAAAAGGCACTGTACCTTTTCCAGATTGCGAAGGCCACTTCAGGGATGGTGCCATATTGTCCTGGCCTCAGAAGATGCCTTTTGATAAAGCCATAACCACACTTGTTTTGGCAAGAATCAGTAGTCCTTTGTTTCATTTCTGTCTGTCCATTTTGTCCTGTTGTCAGCAGTTGATTCGAGCATACTTTGTTGTCCAGTGGCTACTTTTGCCACAATGAAAGTTATCTCCATATGCAGTTTCTTCAATGCCCATATTCTCTCTGAAGTAGATTGGTACTGCCAGGAGCCGACATGTCTCATAGCCATAACAAAAAAAGAAAAATTTTCTAAGTTATTAAAACATTTTAAATGCCATATTCTGTAGACCTCTGAAGGGTTTGAAGATGACCTGCCTATCTAAAATATATCTGCTCAATCTAGAAAACATACCTAATATGACTACAAGTTCTATTATAATGTCTAACTACTAACTTTCATTTCTTTATATCCTAATAGTTGGTAATAATAACATTCAAGAATCAGCAATTTGCATTGCATTGTTAAATGAACGGTATAAGTATAATTAGAAATATACATACAGCATTTCTTAACAATATCAATTTCAATATACATAATTTGTATATAATATAAAACAATCCAATCCAATGTAAAGTATTTAAAACTAGTAATTGTCTTTTTCTTTTTTCTTTTTCTTTTTTTTTAAACAAAAACCTTAAATCTAACCTCCTTTGCTTAGCCCTTTTCCTAACCCTTGATAACAACTTGTAACCAACCCCTCTAAACAATGAAAATTATCCCAGACCCAAAAGCCATTAAAAGACCAAAAAAACACCCGCCCCACACCACCTCTTTGGGAATGTGGGCGTCGTATTCTTAAAATTGCTTCCTGCTGGGTATGGGTGAAGGTATCTTTGTTCTGAAAAGAAAAATTTTAGGTTAATTGTCAAATTCTAGGAAAGGTAACTATATCTTTCATTATCCAGTCTGTGCATAATGCCAAAGTTCAGGATTTATCTCAAGTCTATTTATTCAAGTAGTCTTTGAGACTGGATCATCTCAGCGAGCCCTCTCAGAATTGCTCTGAGCATTTTGTAGTTCAAAGCTGATCTGTAGATGATGTTTGTCAGCTTAGTGATGTTATTATTGTCCAAGTGGAATTGTTGTTGTTGTGGGGCCCCAACTTCTTCCTGGAGACATCAGTTGATGTTAGGCCTGGCCGTGATTTTCTGCAAAAAACTGATGAGAGACTCGAACACAAAGACATATATACTCAGCTAATTGAAGCCTTTTTTTCTAGAATTAGTTAGTACTCTATATGACCATTCATATCTTAACAAAGTTTAAAATATATATATATTAATCTTGTAAATTTGGATATAAAATTCATACTTTAAGAAAAGTTTAAAGAATCAGAATAGAATCAAAGAGTTGAGATTAGTAATAGTATAGTCCCTTAATTAATTTGGCTTTTCTCCTGTCCCATAGCAGAAGATGGCTCTTTTCTTCTGGCATGATACAGGGAGTTTGCATTTTCCTTTTAACAACATGCTTGAGTTTAAAGAAGGAGAGAGACATTCTCCAACTCCAAAGTCAGCTTTAAATTTTAATTGAACTGTGACTATTAAAAGACCAATAGTGTTAGATCTTTAGAGAAGAGCAGAAACAAATTTTTAGGAAGACATAAAATTTTTTAGATGATATACCCATACGCCATTTTACTCTGTTTCTTGGGATAGATGGTTTGTCCCTTTTCTTCAGTTGTCTCATTTGTCCAGCGTTCTTCAGCTTCCTTAGCCTTCATTCTCCTAAAAGACAAAAACAAAAACCTTTCCCCAAGACTAATTTTGGGGATGTTCCTTTTTGGCAAGTTATTATCTGATTAAATTAAAAGGCATGTGTTACTGGTATAAGTTAGTTTAAATTGGATATTCATGCTGGTTGATGAACTATCACCTTCTCTGATTAAGAGGTCTCTTGTTCAAATCGAACCTTTATCAATTTTGATGGTACCCACAGCTTATCTTCTCCTGTAGAAACAAAAGCAAAACCTCGTCCCCAACGTAACACATATCCTGGTTTCCATTCTGAGGTCAGCACATCCTTAAAGTATATAGGTTGATTTAATTCTGTAGTTTTTTCTATTATCCAATGTCTCTCCGCAGCTGTTGTTCCTTTCTCATTGGCATTGAGAAAATTCAAAGTTAATAGAGCATTATGCAGTCTATTTCTGGGGGTTTTTGTTACCCCTTTCTGTTTATTTAGCATATCCTTTAGAGTTCTGTTTGATCTTTCTATAACTGCTTGACCTGTAGGATTATGTGGTATACATGTAATATGCTTTATATTGTAATAAGCAAAAAACTGTTTCATTTTAACAGAGACAAATGATGGAGCATTGTCAGTTTTGATTTGTGCAGGTATACCCATGATGGCCATAACTTCTAGCAAATGAGTGATTACAGAATCAGCTTTTTCTGAACTCAAAGCAGTTGCCCATTGAAATCGTGAATAAGTATCAATGGTATGGTGTACATATTTCAATTTTCCAAATTCTGCAAAGTGAAACACATCCATCTGCCAGATTTCATTCCTCTGAGTACCCTTTGGGTTACATCCTGCTGGTAATGACTTATGATTGTAGAAGGAACAAGTAGGACATTTCTTCACTATTTCTTTGGCTTGTTGCCAGGTTATGGAAAAATCCTTTTTTAAACCTTTACTATTGACATGATTTTTTTATGAAATTCTGAGGCCTCCAGCACATTTCCTATCAATAATTTATCAATCTCATCATTGCTTTGTGCTAGAGGGCCTGGCAGACCAGTATGAGATCGAATGTGAGTTATATATAAAGGATGACTCCTTTTCCTGATGGTATCTTGTAATTGAATAAATAGTGAAGTTAATTCTGAAGCATCAGGGATAAATTCTGCAGTCTCAATATGTAATACTACTCTTTCAGCATACTGAGAGTCAGTTACTATGTTGAGAGGTTCTGAAAAATCCATTAATACCAACAGAATAGCATACAATTCTGATTTTTGAACTGAATTATAAGGACTTTGAACCACTTTACTTAAATTTTCGGATTTGTAACCTGCCTTTCCCTATTTGTTGGTATCTGTATAAAATGTACGAACTCCAGATATGGGTTTTTCCCGTACAATTCAAGGGAAGATCCAATCAGCTCTCTTTATAAGATCAATTCTATCACTTTTGGGATATTTGCTGTTAATTTCTCCCAAAAAATTACTGCAAGCTCTTTGCCAAGGTTCACTTTCTGTCCATAATTTTTCAATGTCCTCCTTAGTTAAAGGTATGACAATTTCTGCTGGGTCTATTCCCGCCAATTGACGAAGTCTCAATTTTCCTTTCCAAATCAAGTCAGAGATTTTTTCCACATAAGTTTTTAATTTTTTATTTGGTTTATTTGGTAAAAATATCCATTCCAATATAATATCTTCCCTCTGAATTAATATTCCTGTAGGAGAATGCCTAGAAGGTAAAAGAGTTTTTCTGCCTGGCCCACAATCAGGACAAATCTCTGTCACCTGCCAGTCCCACAGCCACTCAGACACAACCAAGTAAAAACAGAGACTTATATTGCTTACAAACTGTATGGCTGTGGCAGGCTTCTTGCTAACTGTTCTTATATCTTAAATTAATCCATTTCTATAAATCTATACCTTGCCATGTGGCTCATGGCTTACCAGCATCTTCACATGCTGCTAGTCATGGCAGCGGCTGGCAGTGACTCCCTCCGCCTTCCTGTTCTTTTAATTCTCTCTGTTAGTCCCGCCTATACTTCCTGCCTAGCCACTGGCCAAGAAGTGTTTTATTTATTGACCAATCAGAGCAATTTGACATCCAGACCATCCCACAGCACTGAAATGTGCTGGAGTCCTCAGAATTTCATAAAACACCATATCAATAACTAAGATTTGAAAAAAGACTTTTCTATCCTTGGCAACAAGCCAAGGAAATTATAAGGAAATTTCCTACATGTTCTTTATACAACCAAACTCTACTACCTGCAAGAAGTAACCAAAGGGGCACTAAAAGGCATGAAATCCTGCATAGGGATGTGTTTCAATTTGTAGAATTTGGAAAATTAAAATATGTATACAACACCATTGATACCTATTCAGGATTTCAATGAGCAACTGCTTTGAGTTCTGAAATGCCTGATTCTGTAATCAAACATTTGATAGAAGTTATAGCCATCATGGGTATATCTGTACAAATTAAGCCTGACAATGCTGCAGCATAGGTCTCTAGTAAATAAAACAGTTTTTTGATTATTACAATATAATGCAGATTACAGGTGTACCACACAATCCTACAGGGCAAGCAAGCAGTTATAGAAAGATCAAACTGAACTCTAAAGGATATTCTAAACAAAAAGAAAGTGGTAATTAAGACCACCAGAATTAGATTGCATAATGCTTTATTAATTTTGAATTTTTTCAATGCTAATAAGAAAGGAACAACAGCTGAGGAGAGACATGGAATAATGGAAAAAAACTACTGAATTCAATCAGCTTGTATACTTTAAAGATGTGTGTGCTACATTGCGGAAAGAGTTTTGCTTTGTTTCCACAGGAGAAAAAAATCTATAGATACCATCAAAATTGATAAAGATTACACTTGAACAAGAGAGACTTCTTGATTAGATGAGGTGCTAGTTCATCAAACAGCATGACCATCAAATCTAAACTAATTTATCCCTCTAACAAATGCTTCACATTTGATCAGATATAACTTGACAAAAGGGAACCTCCCAAAACTTAGGTTTGAGGCAGAATTTTGTTTTTGTCTTTTCAGGAAATGAAGGCATCCACCTAAGGAATCTGAAGAATACTGGACAAATGAGAGATTTGAAGAACGACAATTCATTCAGAAAACATGTCTCAAGAAAAAGAGTAAATTGGCCTACTGATATATCACATATTCAACAGGATAAAATTTTATAAATCTTTCCAATTGACCTATTGATACAACACACTTTCAACAGTACAAAATTTCATAAATCTTCCCAAATATTTGTTTCTACTGTTCTCTACAGACATACAATGCAAATGTTCTTTTTG
The DNA here is from genome assembly GCA_902168415.1 of Peromyscus melanophrys. Lineage (NCBI taxonomy): Eukaryota > Metazoa > Chordata > Mammalia > Rodentia > Cricetidae > Peromyscus > Peromyscus melanophrys. The sequence goes on along the minus strand of CABHPR010157482.1, from coordinate 8,820 downwards.
TAGTCCAAGTCCAATTAAAATTAAAGCTGGCTTTGGACTTGGAGTTTAGCTCTCTCCTCCTCTAAACCCAAGCATGCTTGTTAAAGGAAAATCCAAAATCTATGTCTCATATCAGAGAGCCACCTGATATAGGACAGAAGAAAAACCAAAATTTAGGGACTATTTTATAGCCACTAATCTCATACCTCTTTGATTTTGACTCTTTAAAACTTTTTCATAATTTATAAATATTATCTCAAAATTTATAAGATTAATATATATATATATTATACTTTTTGTCATGATATTAATGGTCATATAGAATACTAGCTAATTCTAGATAAAGGCTTCATCTAGCTTCCTGTACATAATTTCAGGTTTCAGTCTCTATCAGGTAACTAGGAATTAAGTTATTGTACTTTTTTTTTTGGTTTTCTGAGACAGGGTTTCTCTGTGTAGCTTTGTGCCTTTCCTGGATCTCACTCTGTAGCCCAGGCTGGCCTCAAACTCACAAAGATCTGCCTGCCTCTGCCTCCCAAGTGCTGGGATTAAAGGCATGCGCCACCACCACCCGGCAGTTATTGTACTCTTGATACATTTAACAAATCATGGTCCTTTAGCCTCTTCTAGATCTGTTGCATGTGACATTTAAGATGTTTAAGTTTTCTGTAGTAAACCAAGACCATGCCTAACAGTGACCTTTGAAATCTCCCAGAAGATGATAGGGCCCCACAATGATAATTCCACCAGGACTATGATAACACCACTAAGCTGAAAAATACCACGTAAAGATTGGCTGTGGACTACAAACTGCTCAGGTCATTTTCAAGTTGGCTAGCTGAGATGATCCATCCTCTCAGATTACTCTAGCCAGGACTTGAGACAAGCCCTGCACTTTGCCATTATGCAGAGACTGATTATGCAGAGGCTGCACAACAAATGATACAGCTACCTATCCCAGGACTTGACAATTAACACGGATTTTTCTTTTCAGGAACCCCATTGCCCCCATACAGCAGGAATTAAATTTAAGAACATGATGCCCACATTCCCAAGAGTTGGGTGGGTGACTTTTCCCATTCAATGGATTATGGATATTTGTCATTGTTTAGGGTGGTTGGTTACAACTTGTTATTGGTATTGGTCAGGAAAAATCGAACAAAGGAGATTAGATACAGAGTTCTTGTTTTGAAAAGAAAAAATGGGGATATAGATATGACAGGATAAGGGTAGATTATTGAATCTACTTTTAAACCAAAAGAGCAGCTAATAATCTTTAAAAATTTACATTGATAAGAATCTTTGTATATTGATACAAAGTTGAGATTATTTTTGTTAGAACATATTGTACATATGTTTCTAATCTTGTTCAAGGTATTGTTTTATACAACTCATTTAACAATGTAATGATAATTTTTAGCCGTTGAAAGTGATTATTACAAACTATTTAGGATAATAAGAAAATGCAAGTTAGTAGTTAGTCATTACAATCAAATTTGTAGTCATATTAGATATATTTGGGGATTATATTGCTAGCCATCCATGGAGTCTATTTAATGAGCAAAGGAATTTATTTGGGGGTTAACTCACAAGGCAGAATAAAGGAATTTGTTGCAGGATCTTGGAAGGGTGAGGCACGGTCCAATGCTCTTCTCTGGTGAGCTCTGCCCTGGTCTATTCCAGCTTCCGAAACCACAAGGTAGGGAAGAGAGAATGCATACGTGCATCCCAGGTCTCAAGGGTCCCATAGAGACCATGCCCCAGGAGCATGTACATCAAGGTCTTAGGCCAGTGTAACAGTTGCCTGCTACCTTACTAGGGGCTGTGCTTCAGGGCATGGCTCAAACAGCTACCCACTACATCTTCCCCTTTAGTCTAAATAAGAAAGTTCTAACCTAACACAAAACTATACACAATAGGAATGATTATTAAGTTTTGTCCAGAAGAAATAATGGATAATGACCTAAGAAAAATGGAGCTACAACCAACAAGAACAACATCAAACAAGAGACACATACTAAAATCCAGAGATGTCCAGAACATAGGTAAATGGTATGTTAGAGATATTATTCCAAAAAGCTGTCCTATCCTGAAGAATCTGAATCTAATACTTAGTATGTTCTAGCTAAGATATGAGAAGATTGTAACTATAACTGTTAGTCTTTAACCCCATCAAAGACCTGAGAAGGCTCATAATAATACCTGAGAAAACAGGAAATGCATGCAAAAAACATTCAGAAACCTTTAGAGAATAGACAGTGAGAGCTGGCAGCCTGGACAGTCACCTAAAGTTACTCAGCACCATTGGTGCATCCAATTTGGCTACAGGCCTAGGATGTCTGACAGACCATTTTCAGAAGCAGAAATTTGAAAGACCATCTTACCCTGTCTTGGCAGAGCTCAGTAGTTGCTTTTCCTTGTGTCCCGCTCAGCCAGAAAGGACAGCATTCATGCTGTCAGCAGTCGAGGTAAGGGTAGTTCTTTGCCCAGCAGTCCATTATGAGCCAGGAAGAAGACAAACTTCCAAACCGAGTGTCTTAAAAGCCCGACATTCTCTCAGGATCAGATTGGTGCTGCCAGGAGCAAGCGTGTCTCATGTCAACAGAATTCTAATTTATTTAAATGCCATATTCTCTAGGTCTATGAAGTGTTTGAAGACAACCTGTCCATCTGACCTATCTATCGGTAAATCTGGACTGCCTAACTAACATAACTAAAGAGATGACAAGCATGGGTGACTATATATCTGTAAGTCTTATCTACCTAAGAACCTAAGGACTAAGGCTTCATATAAACAAGGTAAACAGTCTGTAAGCAAATGTACAGTAAAAGGACAATGACCTCAAAATTGTGACAATGCACAAAATATCTTAAACAGTAGTAGAAATGTATAGTGCAATATGCAATATGACAGCAATATGTATCAATATACAAAATATCCTAAACAGAGGTAGAATATACATATAGTATGACAAACAGAATTCTACATTTGTATCAGTATACAAGATATTTTAAATAGGAGTAGGAATATGTGTACAATACAAGAAGTATAGTTTTGTATTTGTATCAATATACAAATTATCTTAAATAGGAATATAAAAATAGTTAGGCCTCATTAGGGCTAGCTGTAAATTCTGCAGCCAGTCTCAGAGTAATGGTTAAAGTTGTCTGAGATTCTAGCTAGAAGTGTGGTATGATGGACCATCTCATCTTGGAGCTGTCATGGAGAGTTTTCATCCCAAAGTTGATCATTGAGTCATGTTCATGGGTACCATGGCATCATTCTGGACTGGGTAGAGTCATTGATGTGGGGCCCCATCTTCCTCCTGGAGACTTCAGAGATTGCTATTGGAAAGACTTATTTTTTTTTACTGTGGAAAACTTGAACATTTTAAATATCAAAGTGGAAAGTTTGGTTTTATTCTGTATAGAGAAAGGATCCTCCAAAAGCAAAGACAAGCATGGAAAGAAATAGGGTCTTGACGACAATGGTCCCTTTTTTATTAGTTTTCTTCTGTCTCATACCAGGCGGCTCTTCTGATATGAGACAGAATCTCTTAACTTTTTCATTTAGCAACATGCTTGGGTATAGAGAAGGAAAGAGCTGCATTCTAAGTCCAAAGACAGCTTGATTCATAATTGAATCTGAACCACAACTTTTTTTTTTTTTGGTTTTTCGAGACAGCGTTTCTCTGTGTAGCTTTGTGCCTTTCCTGGAGCTCACTTGGTAGCCCAGGCTGGCCTCGAACTCACAGAGATCTGCCTGCCTCTGCCTCCCGAGTGCTGGGATTAAAGGCGTGCGCCACCAACGCCCGGCCACAACTTTTCTAGAATTAAAAAGATATAGATGTTAGGCAGTGAGGTATTACCCTGTGTATATTGGTACCAATAGGTTCTTTCCTTCTGCTATAAATGTCTGGATATACAAGGCCTTATGATTTCTGGAAGATGGGTATTTCTATTATCCTATAAAGACAAAACACAGAACCCTGCCCCAACCCTTGTTTGTTACGTTTTTCTTACAACTTGGAGAGATGTCACATTGGTGGATAAGGTATAACTTCTCCTCATCAAGGGGTTTCTCCTGTTTGAATAGAATTTTTATTGATTTTGTTGGTATCCATAGCTTTTCTTCTCCTGTAGAAACAAAAGCAAAACCCCTTCCCCAACGTAGGACGTCTCCTGGTTTCTATTCCGAGGTCAACTCTGTGAAGTAAATCCATTGCTTTAGCTCCGGAGTTTTTTCTGTTGTCCAATGTCTCTCTGCTGCTGTTGTCCCTTTCTCATCAGTATTGAGAAAATTCACGATTAATAAAGCATTGTGCTGTGGTGGTATTGTGTTCCCCAAAATATTGTGTACCTTAATAAACCTATCTGGGGTCAGAGACAGACCAGCCACAGTATTAAACAGAGGTTAGGCAGTAGTAGCACACGCCTTTAATCCTAGCATTCCAGAGACAGAAATCCCTCTGGATCTCTGTGAGTTCAAGGCCACATTGGAAATGGCCAGGCACGTGATACACACCTTTAATCCCAGAAAGCACGCCTTTAATCCCAGGGAGTGGTGGTAGAAAGCAGAAAGGTATATAAGGCGTGAGGACCAGAAACTAGAGGCATTTGCCCTGGAGAGGCATTTGGCCTGGAGAAGCATTGGGCTGGTTAAGCATTCAGGCTTCTAGCAGCAGTTCAGCTGAGAGTCATTTGGATATGAGGACATAGAGGCCTCCAGTCTGAGGAAGCAAGACCAGCTGAGGATCCGGCAAGGTGAGATAGCTGTGGCTTATTCTGTCTCTCTGACCTTCCAGTGTTCACCCCAATAACTGGCTCAGGTTTGGTTTTATTAATAAGACTCTCTAAGACTCATGCTACATTGTGCACTCTGTTTCTAGGAGTCATTGTCACCTGTTGTGTTTATTTAGCATATCCTTTAAAATTTGATTAGATCTTTCTGTGACTGCTTGGCCTGTAGGATTGTATGGTATACCTATAATATGCTTTATATTGTAATATGCAAAAATACCTCTCTCATTTTATTTGAGACGTATGCTGAGGCATTATCAGTCTTAATGTTTACAGGTATTCTCACGATGGCCATAACTTCTAGTAGGTGTGTAATCACAGAATCAGCCTTTTCAGAACTCATAGGAGTTGCCTGTAGATGAATTTCTAAATAGTCTTTTTAAATAAAAAGAGATGGAGCCAGATATAGGGGTTAAAGCCTGAGAGACATCAGGGAAATTGGGAAAGCCACAGCTCACCTTACCTCACCAACTCTGCAGCTTCCAAATGCACCTACTTCATATGTACCCACGCCTATATGCCTTGCTGTTCTGCCATCTGATTTGCTCTCTCTGTCCAGCTATATCACTTCCTCTTCCTGCCCAGCACTGTCACTTCCTTTCTGTCTGTACAGACCTCCATGGTTAACTAGTGTTGGAATTTAAGGTGTGTGCCACCACACCTGGCTCTGTTTCCAGTGTGGCCTTGAACTCAAAGAGATCCAGACAGATCCCTGCCTGCCAAGTGATAGGATTAAGGGTGTGTGCTACCATTGCCCGACTTCTTTGTTTACTTATAATGGCTGCTCCTGTTCTTCTGATCTCCAGACAAGCTTTATTTATTAAAGCACAAATAAAATATTGCCACCTTTCAGCACAAATAAAATATCACCACAGTTGCCCATTGAAGTCCTGAACAGGTATCAATGGTATGGTGTACCTATTTTAATCTTCCAAATTGTGTGAAATGAAACACATCCATCTGCCAAATTTCATTTCTTTGTATGCCTTTTGGATTACTTCTTGCAGGTAATGGAGTTTGGTTATAGAAGGAACAAGCAGGGCATTTTTTTTTACAACTTCCTTGGCTCATTGCCAAGTGGTTGAGATATCCTTCTTCAAACCCTTGCTATTTACATGGTGATTCTTATGAAATTTTGAGGCTTCTAGAACATTACCTATCAATAACTGATCAATCTCATTATTTCCTTGTGCTAGAGAACCTGGCAGGCCTGTATGGGATCTGATGTATTTTATATATATATATAATGTTCCCTATTTCTGATGATTTCCTGTAATAGTGTAACTAGTGAAGTTAATTCTGTATTATCAGAAATAAATCCATCAGTTTCAATATATAAAACAACTCTCTCTGCATAGTGGAAGTTAGCAACTATATTGAGGGGTTCTGTGAAGTCCAATAGTACCCCAAATAATGACATACAGTTCTGCCTTTTGTACAGAATTTTACGGGCTTTGAACCACTTTACTTAAGTCTCCTGATTGATATCCTGCCTTTCCTGATTTACTTGCGTCAGTATAGAATGAGGGGACTCCAGAGATTGGCTTTTGCCATACAGTGTGAGGAAGGACCCATTCAGTTCTTTTTATGAATTCTATTCTCTTGCTTTTGGGACAATTGTTAATCTCTACCCAAAAATTACTGAAGGCTCTTTGCCACTATTAATTATCTTTCCATAAAGAGGAAATCTCCCCATGAGTTAAGGGTACTACAGTTTCTGCTGAGTCCATTCCTGTCAATTTATGAAGTCTTAATTTTCCTTTTAGAATCAAATCAGAGATCTTTTCCACATAAGTTTTTGATTTCTTACTCGGTTTACATGGTAGAAATATCCATTACGATATAATATCTTCCCTCTGCATCAAAATCCCTGTGGGGGATTGTCTAGAAGGGAATATGACTAGATTGCAGTGAAGTTCTGGATTCACACGAACCACACTTGCTTCTTGTATTTTCTTTTCAACTAGAGCCAATTCCTTCTCAGCATCAGCTGATAATTCTCTTGGACTATTTAAGTCCTTGTCCCCTTTTAGAGTATTAGTCAAATTTACTAGTCCATCTTTAGGTATTCCAGTGATAGCCTGTAAGTTGGAAATGCTTCCTAACAATTTTTGAAAATCATTAAGAGTCTGCAATCAATCTCTCCTGAGTTGCACCTTTTGGGCAGCTAATGTTTTGGAGAACTATCTTATATCCCAAGTAATTATTAGAATTTCCTCTTTGTATATTTTCAGAAGCAATTTGTAGTCCCCAGCAAGGCAAAACTTTTTTTACTTCTTCAAACATGCTTTCTAATGTACTTAACTTAGGATCAGCTAATAAGATATCATCCATATAATGATAAATTATAGATTGTGGAAATTTTGCATGAGTTATTTCCAATGGTTTTTGCACAAAATATTGGCACATGGTAGGGCTATTTAACATTTCCAGTGGGAGGACATTCTATTGATATCTCTTGACTGGCTGGGGATTATTATATTTAGGCCCTGTGAAGGCAAATTTTTCTCTACCCTTTTCTTGTAGAAGTATGGTAAAGAAACATTCTTTTAAATCAATAACTATAATAGGCCATTCTTTGGGTAACAGAGAGGGCAAGGGCAACCCATTCTGTAGTGAGCACGTAGGCTGAATTTTTAATGACTCTCAGATCTGTCAGCTTTCTCCATTTGCCAGATTTCTTTTTAATAACAAATACAGGAGAACTCCAAAGGCTGGTTGATTCTTCAATATGCTGAGCATTTAACTGTTCTTCTACCAGCTCTTCTAAAGCCTGCAGTTTCTCTGTTGTTAAAGGCCATTGCTGAACCCATACAGGCTTGTCTGTTAACCATTTTAAAGGTAGAGCTGTTGGTACTTCTGAGAGTTCAACAGCAGTTGTGTTCTGTTTATGTGTAGCCTGAATGGCTGGTGGCTGTTTTTTGTTTTTTTTATAGTATCTTATAATGTTATTCCTAGAAATATGAATTGGTCTGTATTCCATTTCTGAGAGTGTAGGAATTTTAATCTGGGTATTCCACTGCTGTAACAGATCTCGGCCCCAAAGATTAACAGCTACATTTGTCACCTATGGCTTCAGCCTCCCTCTCTGTCCTTCTGTCCCTATGCACTCTACCCATCTAGAACTTTGTTTTACCTGAGATAGGGTTCCAATCCCTATAAATTGGACATCTACCTCTTGAAGAGGCCAATTCAGATGCTATGATTTTGGTGTAATTATAGTCACATCCCCACCTGTGTTCAGCAGGCTCTAGAGAACAACTCCATTAATTTGTACTCTAAGCTTTGGTTTTTGTTCACTTATGGAAGTCTGCCAAAATATTCATTTTATGGGGTTTTTCTTTTTGGAATTTTTGATCCATCTATCGGAGCTGTTGTATCATCCAGTGCAACATCGTTCTTTACTTTAGACACTGGGTTATTTAATTGGAGAGGAATTTCCTCCACAATGGTTGGAAATGTTTGGACCATGTTCAATTTGGTGGCCTGCAAGAGCCCCCCCCCCCAGGCATTTCCCACTGGTAAAGGGTTGCCTCGTATAGCTATTGTTGATCTGCATTTATTGGTCCAAAGTTGGCCTTTGCCACACCTTCTGCATAATCCAGAAGGTTGGGGTCTCCAGTTTGGGTTATTTCTAGAAGGAGTATTGCTTGTAGGTGAACCCTGTGTACAATTTCTTCTCATATGACCTGGTATACCACAGTTAAAACATTTTGTACCTCAAGGCATCCTTCTACCTCTGGAAATTGCCTCTCCTATCCAAGCCTTATTACCATAGCTAAGAGACTCAACACCATTTGCATATTGAATCCATTCCTCCAAAGGTGATGACCTGACCTTTAAATGTATAAGTAGTCTTTTGCATTCTGTATTAGCATTGTTCACAGCCAAGGATTCAGTTAATACTTGTCTTAGTCCTTGGTCTGATACTGCATTGCTTATATCCGTGGTCAGCCTTTGTAAAAAATCAGTAAATGGTTCCTGTGGCCCATGGAAAATTTTTCATATATGGCTCAGTTGGTTTTCCTGGTTCCGGATTTT
>CABHPR010157481.1:0-28949 GCA_902168415.1 Peromyscus melanophrys | reverse complement strand
AAAAAAAAAAAAAAAAAAAATACAAGTTCTTTGGTAAAATAATTTTTTCACAGCACAAGGAAAGTAAGGAATACAGGAGCCACTGGAAGAAGGAAACCTGTGGGGCACACCTGCTCTCAGAGTGCTTGGCGCCTCCAAATTCCTGAGTTCACATAGAGAAGTGGAAACACAGAAAGAAAACTGAAAGCATTTCAACAGTTCCGCCCCACCTGAATATTAATTAAGTTTACCAAAACTGTTTAGTTTGTCAGGAGGAAGGCAAGGGACCAGTGTGTAGCTAGAGTTTTCCTGCCTGGCCCACGGTCAGGATAAATCTCTTTCACCTGCCAGTCCCACAGCCGCTCAGACCCAACCAAGTAAACACAGAGACTTACATTGCTTACAAACTGTATGGCCGTGGCAGGCTTCTTGCTAACTGTCCTTATATCTTAAATTAATCCATTTCTATAAATCTATACCTTGCCACATGGCTCATGGCTTACCGGCATCCTTTCATGCTGCTTGTCCTGGCGGTGGCTGGCAGCATCTGGCAGCGTCTCCTTCTACCTTCCTGCTCTTTTTATTCTCTCTGTTAGTCCCGCCTGTACTTCCTGCCTAGCCACTGGCCAATCAGTGTTTTATTAGCAACACATTTGCCATACAGAACATCCCACAGCACCAGTGGCCTGACTTAACCTGAGCAGGCCTCTGGGAAACACAAATGTATTTGAGATCCATGTATTGTATAAACTCATGAGGACTTTGGTGTTTGAAATTGGATGCTTTGAAAATGTTAATTTGGGGGGCTGGAGAGATGGCTCAGTGGTTAAGAGCACCGACTGCCCTTCCAAAGGTCCTGAGTTCAATTCCCAGCAACCACATGGTGGCTCACAACCACTTGCAATGAGATCTGGTGCCCTCTTCTGGCCTGCAGGGACACATGCAGGCAGAACACTGTATACATAATAAATAAATAAATCTTTTAAAAAAAAAAAAAAAGAAAATGTTAATTTGCCAAGTAATGAAAGTCCCATAGCAAATGACTGTGGCATTCCTCATAGCTCTGCCAGTGTAAGTGTTTATTACATGGCAAATACCTATTCCTCCACGTGCAGAGTCAGGCTGGGGTATTTATTATATGGCAAATGCCCCCTCCACGCATGTGCAGTGTCAGGCTGGGGGCTTTGGAGAACACACAGAACCACCCTGTCTATTCTCTGACTTAAAATTACTGAGGCCTGGTGGCGCTTTGTTAGGAAAAGTATCAGTAGAACCTACTTTTCAGATCTTCTGGGAACCAGATGTCCATGTCAGAGTTTTAAGAGAAATCAATTGCTAATGGACACGTTCTGTCCGAATACATTTTAATGCCCACGTCAAACCAAATACTGTATTTTTGTGCATTTTTCAATGTCCAAAGGTTGAAGAAAAAAAAACATAAGTCTAGAGAGATGGCTCAGCAATTAAGAGCAATGACCACTCAACCAGAGGATTCAGGGTTGATTACCAGCACCCCCAGGGTCATAACAACCATCTGTAACTCCAGTTCCAGGAGACCTGATGCTTCTTCAGACATCCACAGGCAGCAGACATATACATGGCACATAGACATACATGCAAACAAAACAACCATTTACATACAATTTTTTTTAAAAAAATTAAAAGAAAAAATGCACTTTCTCCTAAAATTCAACTATGAGTTACATTTTAGATGCTATTATGAAACATGTAAGCCATTGGTACTTGGCTGCATACTAAATAAATGTTCCTTTTCAAATTTCAGGGGTCTAACATGTTTCAGATTTAACCCAGTCAAGGGGACATCTGAGAGGGAACAGATAGACTCAACAGTAGTAGTTCATGGCCTTGGACCACTAACAGCCATTTTCAGTGACCTCTTCCCCCGAATCTTTCCTAGATCTATGAGAAAAGACTAACTTTGCAAACTTAGATGGGTTTGAGGCTGTGTGGGAGTATATAAATGCTTTTTGCAAAATCAAATCACAGTTATTTGAAAACGAGCTTTCAGGTGCCCACCCCAGAGTAAGAACCAGATGTACTCAAGGAGGCATGATGAAGGGCAATGAATTAGAACACGTTCCAAGGCTTTTCGTTGGTTTTGTCTTTTGAAACAACATTTTGAGCCCTCTTTAATAAACACTTTTATGTTTTATTAAGAGGAAATCAGAACTGAGTTCTTTCTGAACATCTTTGTTTTCCTCGTGCTTTAAACAAAATGCTACTTTTAATCCCATCCAGTCGGCAAGACAAATAATACAAACTCCAGAGATGAAGTTCCAAAGTGATGGGCAATGATAACATTAACATTTTATGGGGCTGAGAGAGGCTCAGAGGTTAATAGAATTGCTTCTATTCCAGAAGATTCAAGTTCAGCCCCTACCACACACACTGGGAGGTCACTATTGCCTATGTAATTCCAGCTCCATGGGAGGCACTTACACACACACACACACACACACACACACACACACACACACACACACACACAGCTGAAGGAAAGCAAGTTATAAAACTGCTTGTCCCCTGAAATTTTTTCTGGCCCATTGAAAATGCTGACACTGCTTAGAACAATAGCTCCTTGGCTTCAACTTTCCATGAAGAAACTGGAAGCAGTCATTTAGTGCTGGCTCTGCACCCAGATTGCCAGAATACAAGTCCTACTTTCATAACTATTAAGGGTATTATATTGTGTAGCATATTAAACTCTATCTAAGTCCTACATTCCATGTATAAGACAGAGAAAATTATACTATGCCTATCAGAGAGTTATTTTTAAAATAATACTTATATTAATTCTCCAAGAAGTTCATAGTGAATTTTGGTCATATTCACCCTCACCTTCCCCTAACTCCTTCTAGATCTGCACATAGCTTCCTACACACCCAACTCCGTGTTTGTTTTTTAAATATTCATCCAATCCATTTTGTGTTTTCTCAATACTCTTGCATGTGAGGCCTGCCCCACACTGTGGTCACGCTGTCAGGCGTCATACGCTTACATTGACTTTCTCCCAGCAACTGTTAAACGTCAGCTAGGGGCGGGACTTCATGCCTACCTTCCCCCACCCACTCCATGCTAGGCTTTTGTTTGGCTTGAGCTTGTCCACGTCTTGTGCACATTGTCACAGTTGCTGAGAGTTCATGTATGCAACTGCCCTATAGTGTCCAGAAAACATCTACCACCCCTGGCTCTGAAAAGCGTACATGCAGGCGGAACACTGTATACATAATAAACAAATAAAATCTTAAAAACAAAAAACAAAAAACTTTCCATTCCCCCTTCCTCAGCAATCCCTTATCTGGGGGGGGGGGGGGGGGGGGGAGGGAAACGTGTGATCCAGATGTTCCACTTAGGGCCCAGCACTCCAAAGTCTCATAAACTCTACATGTTGATTGTCATTTACTGTCAAAGAGGCTTTTCTGAGCAGGGTTGAGGGATGTGCCAATCTGTGGGTACAGTAATAATACATTAGGAGATATTTTAATACTACATCCATTTAGTAGAATAATAGTAGATAATTCTCTCCTAGGACCTGTAACCTCTCTAACCACAGGTCCTTGGCCCCAGTGACAGTTGCCAGGTATGGGTTCCATCTCATGGAGTGCTGATTGAATTTAAGGCCTGCTTCCGTGGGCCTATCTTGCCAGGACAGTCATTATTGGAGCTCACAGTGTCTGCAGCTGCATGAGATTGAAGACTGATTTTCTTCTCCCACACAGGACCTTCAGGCACTGAGAAAGCTATCTCACTTGGTTTCTCCATGTTTTATGACTTGTGTATGTGGTGTCTTCAGCAATAGGATCTTACTGTCAAGTTCAGGAGAGTAAACAAGAACATTAATAAGAGCCCGTGATGTCTGGGAATCTATGGGATCCCATTGGCCAACAACTCAAAAAAAAAAAAAAAGGTAACCTTTTTTTGGTACTGGGGTTTTTTACTTGCTAGCATGTAATATCAATTTTGGGTATTGTTGTAGTCAGATGTTTCTCTCCTGCCTGCCAGTTCCCAAATAAACACTGAGAGGCTTAATATTACTTATAAATGATTGGCCGATAGCTCAGGCTTGTTACTAGCTAACTCTTACATTTAAATTAACCCATATTTCTTATCTATGCTTCACCACATGGCTCATGGCTTGTTACCTCATTTTCTACATGTCCTACTTCCTCGGTGGCTGGCTGGTGTCTCTCCTGACTCTGCCCTTCTTCATCCTAGTATCCTCAGTTTGATTGTCCCACTTAACTTTATCCTGCCTTGCTATAGGCCAGTTCAGCTTCTTTAGTAACCAATGAGATTGATACATATTCACAGTGTACAAGAAGGATTATTCCACAGGATATTGTGTAGCTAGAGTTTTCCTGCCTGGCACACAGTCAGGACAAAATCTCTGTCACCTGCCAGTCCCACAGCCGCTCAGACCCAACCAAGTAAACACAGAGACTTATATTGTTTAAACTGTTGGGCCTAATGGCTCAGGCTTCTAGCTATCTTGTTCTTACATCTTAAATTAATCCATTTCTATCAATGTATACCTTGCCACGTGGCTTGTGACTTACCAGCATCTTCACATGCTGCTTGTCAAGGCGGCGGCTGGCAATGTCTCCCTCACTCAGTTTCCTGTTCTCTCAATTCTCCTCTCTGTTAGTCCCGCCTATACTTCCTGCCTGGCCACTGGCCAATCATTGTTTTATTTATTGACCAATTAGAACATTTGACATATAGACCATCCCACAGCAATATTGTCCCCCTTATTATAAAGCAACTCCAATTAAATTCTTACGTGTGTATATGTGGATTTTTAGGAAGCTTCTACAGTAGTGGGTTTCCCTATGACTTTTGAAGGGTCATTAGCGCTAGCTATCCCACTGCCCAGTCTGTCCTCTTCACTACACTTCCACCCCCCACCCCATTTAACACTTCCTGTTCTCTTTTCCTTTCCCCTTTTATATCACCGTAAGACTCTCGGGAAGCAGCCCCCAAAGTGCTGCCTATGGTGGCTGCGCAACGAACATTAACTATGGTTGCCTTGCTTGGCACAGACGGTCGGCTTTGGGGGAAAAATGAATGTCACTTTGATTTAGAAAAAAAAGAGTTTTGGCATAGAAATATCAACATCCTTGTAACATCAACAGGAACACAGATTCTTGTTATTTCTTATCGTTCTTATTTTATGTCCTGCAAAATCCCTTCGACCGGAATTTAGGCAGTCCTGTGAGCAGGAAAAAGGAAAAACAAAGCACAGCCAGTTAACAGCAAAACCAGTGTTATGTATTCTCCATCCCATCCTTACTATACTACACAGAAGGAAGCAAATAATGTATTGTAATATATGTATTGTAGGCATCTTGTCAGACGCTATAATATTAATATAATATTATTATTACAGTTACCACTGTGGTAAACCCTGGGCTAAGAGCATAACAGACAGCTGCAGTTGCTCTCAAGGGACCCTCAGCAAGGTCTGGCCTGTTGATGGTCCTTCATAAAAGGAGGTGTTGGGAAGCATCATTAGTTCATCATTTGACATTTCAGCCACTCCCTCCTGTTCACCTCCCAGCTGTATGTAATTCTTCTCCAGGTACAGGTGTTTGGGAGTCTTGGTATATGGAGTCTGGAAGGTTAACTGAAGATGGGGATCCAGCTGTACATCTATGGGGAGATGGTCATCCATGCTGGCATGAAACTTTTCATACAGCTGTCCAGTGGGGGCCACCTGGGCTCTTGTAAGTAAGCTGGATGAATTCATTGTTTGACCAAGCTAGTTTTGGGTGAGATTGTTACTTTGGTCATTGGTGTTTTATCTAGGGTGAACAGACATTCGTCAATGTCTGCCCAGGAAAAGTTTACACAGCATATTCAACAAGTAATTATTAACTTATTTATGCCAAGAAACACTCTGATGCTAGGAAAAATTGGGGCAAAATCGCAATTTCCTTTTTCATGCATACACTAAATAGGAACATATACTATGAAAATGCAGTATAAGTATGTAACTTAGCACTTATATAGTACACAGAGAAATAATTTTGGTGTGCAGAGGATCCAATCTGTATTTGGGGTATCTCATATTCTTGGTACGCTATATTGATTAGTATCATACATAGGTCATTACATTAATATATCAGAATGCTATTTGATCCTAAAATATGTTTTTAAAAAATTAAGCTAGCATGAAATTGGGCTGGGGACATGGCTAAGCAGATGAAAGCACTTGAGGTCGCAAGCCTGATAACCCACATTTGAGACCCAAAAGCCACATAAAAGCCACATGCGGTGGTGCACATCTGTAATCCCTGTACTCTTACATGGACATGGGAGCCACAGATAGGAAAACTGACTGGAAGTTTGAGGGCCAGCTAGTCTGAAGTACACAGCACAACAGCAAAAGCAAGAAAGACCCTGCCTCAACAGGGCGTAATGAGTTCTTTTGTCTTCTGACCTCCACACTGGTCCTATGGCACATGTACACATTCAGACATACATGCATACATACATACATACATACACATACACACATACATATACAAATTAATTCATTTTTTAAAGCCCAGTAAAAATTAAACTAGCATAAAAAGTTTACTGTGTGCAGCCAGTTAAATAAATAGACAAGGCATCTTCTCACTCTTTAAATGCATAGTCCTGAGAGAAGAAATAATCCTCAAAAGGACACCCAATCCTCAAAGTGTGCTGATAACAAGCAAGTTATTTAGAGTTCAGAGCAAGGGTTGTATGACCGGAAGGGTATTCTAAACTCTACATGAATAACAATGAGCAGTGGGTGGAGGAATGGGTACAGGCACAGGAGGAACTCATTTGTGAATTAATAAAAGCTATGGAATCTCCCTCCAAAAGATTGTACATATAGTGTGCACCAACGTGTTTACATACAAAATAATTCATTGCCTGGAAAATGGAGTTTTACATGACTCACAGCTTTTTATTTATTTTTACTTTAAAATCTTTTATTACATATATTCATTGTACATGGACCTTTAAAAACCATTTTAAAATTTTTATTTATACATATGTATATGTGTCCATGTGGGTGTATGCCATTTGTGTGTGAGTGCCCAGGACGCCAGAAGGATCCCCTGTAGTTGGAATGACCAACCACTGTGAGCCACCCCAAGTGGGTGCTGGGAACCAAACTCAGACCTTTTGAAAGAACAGCAAATGCTCTTAACCACTGAGCATCTCTCTACACCCCTGTAAGACATTTACACAGGTATACATCACACATTGAGGCATATTCCTCACATGTCCCCTGCCCTTCTGTCACTCCTTTAGACAGGTTTGCTTCTCCTTTCCTGTTTTCTATACATACCCATAATTATATGTTTGTGTATAAAATCTAGTAACCACTTATGAGAAAAAATATATTTGTCTTTCACAAATTCACTTGTATGATTATCTCCAGTTGTATCCGTTTTCCTGTAAATACATCATGGCTGAAAAAATTCCAGTGTGTGTGTGTGTGTGTGCGCGCGCGCGCGCGCGCGTGTGCGTGTGCGTGTGTGTGTGCGTGTGCGTGTGTGGGTGTGCATGGCATTTTCTTTATCCGTCCCTGTTCTTGGACACCTAGGCTGGTTCCACGACTTATCTCTTGTGACTAGAGCACAGTCAACACTGATGTGAAGCATCTCCGTGATCTGTTGACTTGGAGTGGTACCGCTGGGTCACATGGTTTTAGTGTTCAGAGGAACTGGCATACTGATTTCTAGAGTGGGTTATACCAGTTCTACCACCAGTACACAAGCATTCCCCTTTGTCCACATCCTCACCAGAATTTGTTCGCTGGTTTCCAAATGACTGCCATACTGTCGTTCTGACTGGATGAGGTGGAATCATCCCAGCTTTAATCTGCATTTCTCTGATGGTTGAAATTTTTTCCCCACATGTTTATTGGCCATTTTGAAAGCACTTTGTTTCACTTACTGATTGGGTTGTTTGCTTTCTTCTTGTTTAGTTTTTGGGTTCTTTGTATAGTCTAGATATGCATCCTCTGTCACACATATAGTTAACATAGATCCCCCCAACTCTGTAAGCTCTCTCTTCATTTACTAACAATTTCTTTTGTGTATGAAAGCTTTGTAATTGCATGAGATCCCTTTTGTTGGTTATTGACACTGTTTCCTGAGAGACTGGATTTCTGTTCAGAAATTCCTTGCCTGTGCCTGTATCTTGAAGTGTTTTCCATACTTTTTCTTGTAACAGTTTCAGAGCTTGGGATTTACATTGGGCTCTTTGATTCCCTGGAGCTGATTTTTATACAGGATAAGAAGGAAGGTTCTAGTTTCATTCTTTCACATATAGGTAATACAGTTTTTCCAGCACCATTTGCTGAAGGAACTGTATTTTCTCCAGTGTATATTTTTGGCATCTTTAAAATAACTCCAGTAGTTGTAGCTGCTTGGCTTTATGTCTGGGCCCTCTACTCTGGTCCTTTGACTTATGTATCCAGTTTGTGCCAGCACCACGTTATTACTACGACTCTGTACTATACTGTGAAATCAGGTGCACTGACGACTTCTCATTATTTTTTTTCTTATTATTTTTTTTCTCAAGCTTTCTTTGGCTACCCAGAGTCTTTTGTGCTTCCATATGATTTTTAAAGACTGTTTCTGCTTAGAAAAGTAAGTTTGACTTACATGACATTTAAAAAAAAAAATTCTTTGCTAAGGAAGGCTATAGATATGGCTCAACAGCTAAGATTATATTTTCTCTTACAGAGGATCCAAGTTTGCTTCCCAACTCCCACATCAGGTGACACATAAACACCTGTAACTCCAGCTGCAGAGGACTCACATGCACATAACCAAACACAGACACTCACAAAACCACATAATTAAAAATATTTTTAAAAGAGATCTTAAAATAGGTAAATCTTAAAAAAAAAAAAATCCCCACCTCTTCAGTAAGGCCTAGGGCAAAAGCTCAGTTGGTAAAGTTCTTGCCTTGTAAGAATGAGGACCCGAGTTCAAGCTCCAAACCCACATCTTATTTATTTTTAAGTCCAGGTGTAGCTGGAAGTTTTCCTGTGTCCTGCCAGGTCCTGCAGCCACTCAGACCCATATAAACATACAGAGGCTTATATCAATTACAAATTGCATGGCCATGGCCTATGGCTCAATTTTTTTGCTAGCTAGTTCTTATAACTAAACTCAGCCCATTTCTATTAATCTATATGCCATCACATATTCTGTGGAGCTTTACCTGTGTGCCATTACATGCTGTTCCCTGGAAAGCAGGATGTCATCTCCTCTGCCTCTGCCTTTCTTCTTCCTGTCTCTCTCCTGGATTTTCTGCCTCTAAGCTGCCTTGCCATAGGCCAAACAGCTTTATTTATCAACCAATCAGAGCAACACATATTCACAGCATACAGAAAGACATCCCACAACACTTCCCCTTTTCTTTCTAATCAAAAAGGAAGGTTTTAATTTTAACATAGTAAAATTACATATAACAGTTATCAAGCAAGAATTACATTTACAATATCTAGTCTATTTATATTTGGAAAATTAAAAAAATATTCTGTCTATCCTATATTTATGAGTCTAAAGTTTCATATCTAATTTATCTTGTATCATAACTAAGGAAAATTATAACTAGCTAGTCTTCAACCACATCAAAGGCTTCAGAAGGATATATTACCTAAGTAAACAGGAAGAGCATTATAAGCAACTTCCAAAAATCTAGAATGACAGAAACAGCTGGCTGCCAGGACAGTCACTCAAAGTTCCTCTGTAATGTTGGGGCATCCATCTTCAGCCAACAGGCTTAGAGTTTTTTAGTCACTTCTCCCTGTGTCCTGTAGAATATGTGACAGTCTCCTCTGCAAAGCAGGAACCTGAAGGACCATCTCACCTTGCAAAGTTCAGTGGTCATCTTCCTATGGGTCCTGTATGTCTAGATTATATAACATATTATCAGCAGACCAGGCAAGAGCAGTTTCTTGCCCAAATGGCTATTTCTGCGAGGAAGAAGATAAACTCCATATGCAGTGTCTTCAGTGCCCATCTTCCTCTTTGAAGTAAATCAGTGCTGCCAGGAGCAGATGTATCTCACTCTCCAGAAAGTCTAAGTTTTTAAAACATTTTAAATGCCATATTCTGTAGGGCTTTGAAGTGTTTGAAGATTACCTTTCTATCTGAAATATATCAATGTATACCTAGAAAACTTAACTAATATGACTATAAGTTTGATTATCATGGATAACTAATAATTAATCTGTATTTCTTAATTATACATTACAATTTTAAATGAGCTGCACAAACATAATACCTTAAACAAGAGTAGAAATGTAATACAGTACAACAAAATTAACTTTAAATTTGTATCAATAAACTAAAACCCATAGCAATGTAAAACATTTCAAACAAGTTGTTGCTCTTTAAAAGTAGATTCAATAATCTACCCTTTCATCCTATCATATCTATATCATATCCCCTTTTTTTCTTTAGAAAGAGATTGCATTTATAATCAACTTGCTTTAAATAAAAATAAACATTCATAAACAATATTTTGGAAAATTGGACGTAGCTTTTCATATTACTTCCTGCTGGTTGAGGGCTCTGGAAATCTTATGGAGATCCTGAGAATATTAAGAATTATGGTCAAGTCCTGACTGTAGTAGTCTGTGAGGCTGCATTATCTGAGCCAGTTGCCTTGAAGCCGTTTTTGAATGTTGGATCATCTGGGCTATGGTGTCCTCAGAGACCTTTCAGGAGATCTGGCTTGATCAAATCTGATCCATCTTAACCTGGAACAAATCCATAGCCTCTTGCTTCCTGTGGAAACAAAATCAGAGCCTCCTTTCCAAAGCAACGTATCCTTAGACCCAAATTTTGAAGTCAAGATACCTTTAAAATAAATGTATGGGTTTAACTCAGCAGCCTTTACAACCAAATGTCTTTCTGTAGTTAAAAACCCCAAAGACAATATAATCCAGACTCTCTGTGTAATTTCCATCTTTATGTGGCTTATTTTTCATGTTACTTTTATTGTCTCTTTAAAGACTTTATTTTTTAAAGCTATTTCTTTATGTAATGGTCTATCGTCCTTTTCCTCTCTTTTCCAAGCTTACGTGCATTTTTACACATAATGTAAACTATTTAGAGGTTTATTCCCTCTGAATCTGCCTTATTGTGAATCTATAATCCTTCTCTGACCAGGAGAGATTTTAGACTGCTAAACTGAGTGTTTAGGACTGAAGTGGCAGCCGTGGCTGCTGACTCTGCCCATTTCGGCTTTTCAACCTCGTGGAGGTAATTTACCTCCAGCTCTGGAAGCCATGCTCTCCACCGACTCTGGGAGGCAGTGGATCCATGTCTCCATCCAGCAGCATATAGCCTAGAAACCTCTTTTTATTTTTTATTTTATTTTATTTTTTTTGTCTGTACAAGCAAAAGCTAAATCTACCACATAGTGTGCTGCTTGGCTTGGAGACATCACTGTGTATGGAACCTGCCATGCTGCTTAGCTTATGGTGGCTGGTGGCCAGTTCCATCTCACAAGCAGCTGCTGAGAGACAAGTCTCTACATTGCTACTGGCATGAGACTGTGAGACTAGGAAGCCTAGTGTGGCTTTGTTCCTGTGCATTCAGAATCTCTAAGCTTTCTTAGGTCTACATGGATTAATGCCCAACGGTGAGTGTCAAATGTAGCTGGAAGTTTTCCTGTGTCCCATCCGGTCCTGCCGGCACTCAGACATACCACAGCATCCAGGTGTGGTGTGATGTACTTGTAATCCCAGTACTTGGGGGTGAGGGGCAAATGGACCCTTGGGGCTTGCAGGCCAGTCAGTCTACTCAGTGGGTTTCAGGCCGTGAGTGACCACCTCACCAAAACATGGTGGATGGTACCCACGGAATGACACTCACAGTTGTCTTCTAGCCTTCAGATGAACATGTTCAGATGAGCATATATGCACGTACATGCACATGTACTCAAATGAACACACACACACACACACACACATACACACACACACAATCTCTAGACTAAGATTTACCTCTCTCTCTCATGGAATATTTGTTGAGCTAGGCAAAAACGTGTTACATTAGTTTATGATGCATTTGGTTAAGAATGCAAAGATGTGTTACATTTGCATTAATTAAATAAAATTAACCTGTGCTCAGAGAGGTAATGTGGAATGTCCCTTTGTATGCTACAAATACATGCTGCTTTGGCCAGCTGGGTGGTGGTGGTTGGTGCACGCCTTTAATCCCAGCACTAGGGAGGCAGAGGCAGGCATATCTCTGTGAGTTCAAGGCCAGCCTGGTCCACAGAGCGAGATTCAGGACAGGCACCAAAACTACACAGAGAAACCCGTCTCGGAAAAAAAAAAAAAAAAAAAAAAAAAGCTGCTTTGGTCTATGACAGGGCAGAAGGGCGGAGTTGAGAGATACACCAGCAGCCGCCAGAGGAGTAAGACGCCAGAGCATTACCGGTAAGCCACGTGGTGATACGTAGATTAATGGAACTGGGTTAATTTAAGTTGTAAGAGCTAGTTAGTAATAAGCCTGAGCAATAGGCCAAATGGTTTGTAATTAATATCAAGCCTCTGAGTGCAGGGCAGGACATAAAAAAAAAGCCTCCATGTACAGAGAGGTGGGGTTAGCAACTAGTTGACAGGAAGTAGCAGAGAGGAGCATAGCATGGATATTTTTTTAGTTAGGGTGATGTGGAAGGAGGATGGCTTCTGGGGATGCCAGCTGAGAGAAACTTAGACAGTTGCTACTCTAACTCTCTGAGCTTGCAGGTTTTCACCCTAGCCTTTGAATCTGGAGTTTTATTATAACCATAGAGATTTAGTTAAAGCTGCCTTTAGCAGCAGCAACAGAGCCATTGTCTCCCAGTAACAGAGAATTCCTCCCAGTAACCAGCAGCTAGTAGTTTAAAGCCTGGCCACTGCGAGGAAGGCAAGACAGCATTTTGGTGCTCCAGCACGTGGCACAGTCTCACAGATGGAGGGGTCACAACGGCCTTCCCTGCTGCGGTTGTGTCTGGGTCTCTCTGCACAAGCATTTACAGCAGGTGACCACCGTTTGCTGGAGCTCCAAAAAGCAGGCATGAGTATGGAGAGTGCAGGAGGGGCTTGACTTTGCTTCTGACACTGTGGACAAACTGAGAAGTCAGCAGATTTGGTGCAATACCCGGGAAATCCTTTAGGAGGGGTGTTAAGATGTTTCCCATGTTAAGAATGGGGAACATCACCATGCAGAGTGCTAGGACCCTGTATAGTGATATTATAGATAGTTTGATGGAAAATGTAAATGAGGGGATAAATGACCTAGCTGGGATTGACGTAATGTTGATTGCAATTACTATCAGTTTGGTAATTAATATTTTCTCCTTAAAAAAGTGGTTTGAGCTGGACGATGGTGGCGCACGCCTTTAATCCCAGCACTCACGAGGCAGAGCCAGGCGGATCTCTGTGATTTTGAGGCCAGCCTGGTGTACAGAGCAAGATCCAGGACAGGCACCAAAACTACAGAGAAATCCTGTCTTGGAAAAAATAAAGTGGTTTGATTACTGTGCCAAATATGATAATTTCATTGATAAGATACAAACCTTAGAAAGACCTATCAATGAAAACAAGAAAAATATTCACACACAGATAGAGGAATTTAGAGCAGAATCTTCTGCACAGTTGCATTATGAAACTGAAGAGGAGTGGCCTAAGGTTATTAGAACACCAACCTTAATATATCCAATTACCATACAAGAATGATCACCAGATGATAGGAAGCCCCAAGGTCATGCAGAAGTTAATTGGAATCCTGTAGAAATGTTAGATTTGAGAAGATTTAAGGAAGCAGTTGTTTCATATGGTATGCATTCACCCTTTGTAAAGCAGATGTTAAATTCATGGGCAACTAGAAACAGAAATATTCCACAAGACTGGAAGGATTTAGTTACAGCAGTATTGGAAGCTGGTCCTCAGTTACAATGAGAACATGGGGGAGTGAGGAGGGAAAGAGGGGGACGTCCAGGGCTGGCCAGCCAAGCAGCCACCAGCCAGTCAGACACAGAGTAGGACATACAGAAAAAGAGAGGTAAAAAGCCCCCAGGCAAAATGCAGATGTAGAGAAACAGGTTAAACTAAGTTATAAGAGCTAGTGGGACAAGCATAAGATAAGGCCGAGCATTCATGACTAATAAAAAGTCTCCATGTCATGATTTGGGAGCTGGTTGGTGGCCCAAGGGAAAGCCTGCTACACACTCTCTCTTTTATACAAAAATGAGCAACTTCTAAAAAGAAAAGCAAACACTAATTGGATAGAGGAAACAAATGCTACCTTTGTTTCCGTGCAAAAGAAAATTTCACCAAGGAGGATCTGACCTTGGGAGGTGGTCTTTTCCGTGGCAACATACATGTCACCTGTAGTATCTTTAACTAACAGCATTTGTTTTTTGTGATGCTCTAACTATGTAAAGCTTTATCAGGTCAGATTGCATGGTGGAGCTTCATCATGCCAGGAGGAGATGCATTTCCTTCATCCTAGATAATCTGTTTGTGCATTCCTCTCAAACCTCACCTCCTATGATCTTAAAAAAAAAATCATTTCTTTTTACTTTATGTGCATTGGTGTTTTGCCTGCATGTATGTCTGTGTGAGGGTGTCAGATCTTGGAATTACAGACAGTCGTGAGCTGTCATGTGGGTACTGGGAATTGAACCCAGGTCCACTGGAAGAATAGCCAGTGAATGCTCTTAACTGCTAAGTCATCTCTCCAGCCCCACCTCCTACCATCTTAAGCATCAACAATTGACCTCTGTTACTTACCAAAGGAACCATAAATAGAGTTTTTCTTGTCACAATGTTCTTAGAAGGGTCTAATTCTCTTTTGGTGAACAACTACAAAAATAGAATGTTTGGCTAAAATTCAGTCAAGCTCTTCAAGGTTTCTTTTGGGAGAAGTTGGCCAATTTCTGTCCAGTGAAGAGTCTCATTCTAGACTGTTGACCAAGACTGTGATGACGGACCTCAAATAAGACTCAGTGTGTGGAGTTTTTTTCTTTGCTGAATACCACGGTTAACCTAAAGCAGAATACACTAGCCTTTGCAGCAGCTAGATGGACATGATCTCTCCTGTAAGTCACCCTCTCTGTCCCATTTACTGTGTAAAGATTATCGTGTGAGATATGATGGTTGACTCGAGGTGACTGAGAAGGATAAAGTTTTGCTTAAAACAGAGATTTTAACCAGGTGGTGGTGGGGCACATCTTTAATCCCAACACTTGGGAGACGGGTAGATCTCTGTGAGTTCAAGGCCAGCCTGATCTACAGAGTGAGTTCCAGGACAGCCAAGGCTGAACAGAGAAACCCATTTCAAAAAGAGGGAGGGAGGGAGGGAGGGAGGGAGGGAGGGAGGGGAGAGAGAGAGAGAGAGAGAGAGAGAGAGAGAGAGAGAGAGAGAGAGGGAGAGAGAGAGAGAGGAGAGAGAGAGAGAGAGAAATAAAAAGAAAAAAGAAATATTTCAAAGACAGTGATGGCTTATAAAAATTTTCAGAGGAGGTTCCTGTAGCTGGAGAGCTTCTCTCCAGGTCCCACCAAGCCCCTGCAGTCCCACAACCCACGTATAAAATAATCACTCAGATGCTTATATATTTATACTTATAAACTGTGTGGCCGTGGCAGGCTTCTTGTTATCTACTTCTTCTATCTTAAAGTAACCCATTTTTATTAATCTGTAAGTTGCCACGTGGCTAGTGGCTTACCGGTACCTTACATCTTGCTTGTCATGGTGGCGGCTGGCAGGTCTCTCCACTTCAGCCTTCCACTTCCCCCAATTCTCTTCTCTTTGTCTCACCTATACTTCCTGCCTGGCTACTGGCCAATCAGTGTTTTATTTATTACCCAATCAGAGCAACACATGTAACATACAGAACATCCCACAGCACTTCCCCTTTTCTTTGTTTCTAAAAGGTTTTAACTTTCGCACAGCAAAATTACAGATAACAAAACAAAAACAAAACAAGCAAGAATTATAGCCACATTGGGTGCTAGATATTGGTGAAATTATTAAGGCCACTCCACATAGTTAAAAGGGAGGTTAATTTTGTGGGGTAACTTACAAGTGAATGGACAGTTTACAGAGTCTGGGAAAGGCGTGGCGCAGTCTGGCGGTGTTCTCTGGAGAACTCTGCTAGGTCTACCTCCAGTGTCCAGGGTCCAGGAACCAAGAGGGCCGGCACATCCAGATCTTGGGTCTCCAGGGTCCTCCCTTGGCCCCGCCTTGTAAGACTGACAGTTACCGAAGCCTCAATGGGGGTTGGAACTTCCAGATCAAGGCTGGAATGGCTACCCACTACAGGTTCCTGAAATAAGTTTTTTAGTGTGCTATGAACATAACAGGTAGGGACCTGGAGACAGCTGCACCCAGCCATTCATTCAGTGGCATGTTGGAAGAAACGGCTATTGCTCAACGTTCCTCTAGCTCCCATTCCAAATAGCAGAAACACCACCAGCTCCGGATTGGGTGACAGCACCTCAGTTTTCCTCCTCTTGTCACCAAGCTTTGTCATTTCTAGGTCATGTGACTGCACTGTAACCAGGTGCCCTTTATTGTTTTGTTTCAAAATCTTAACTGATTCTTAGGGATGTTCTGTTAAGGCGCAATCTAAATTTGACTAGCTGAGGTCTTTTCTCACACAGGTAGTTCTGGTCTGCGGGGGAGCAGGCTCTGACAATAGTCCTCTCAAACCCTGTCACAGAAACTCTGGCTAATTAGCAAATGGTGAAGCTGTCATTTTAAGAAGAAACAGATAAAGCACAAGACTGAGGACTCCTGCCACATCTTAGTGCCTTTGTGCCAGCGTTGTTTCAGGGCTATGTGGATACTTTCTGCTTAGTCAGAAACCAGGCTGTTTTTCACAGGAAGACTGTTTCATGAAGCAAGACAATCTTAAATTCTGTTTACTGAGTGCCAGTACCCTTCACACAAGAACAATAGAGGACCACGGAACTTAAAATGCAGAAGGCTTAATTGGATGTACTTTGTTGTTTACTTTGGGTCGATACTCTTCATGCAAAAACAGTACAGTATCACAGACCTTAAGTTCAAAAGGCCTAAATTAGATCTACTTTGTTGACATCTGTTGAGGATCCCAACTGATAGCCAAAGTCAGGATCTGGAATTTGAAAGAACACTGTACGTGCTGAACATGGCTACAATATCCGTGACTTTTCTCTCTACTGTCAAGCTCTTCATTGTTACTTTCCCTAGTTTCTTGTCCACAATACAAGGACATTTGCAAAGCAAAACCTAGTCTTTATTGACAGTGTTGATATGTCAGAGGCACTGTGTATGTACCTTGTCATTACAAAACATTTCCATGCATCACACTCCAGTTGGAAAAGTTGTTCTATGTAAATGACACAAAACCATCCCAGTGTTTTTCCTGTCCTACTGAGACAGGAATAGAATTCCAATAATGGGAGCTGGGGGCCACAGAGTTTTTCTTCTTTTCACAAGTTACAATCATTTGAGTAAGGATATCCAGCAGGATATCTGAGAGTGCCTAATTTAATTTCTGAGTAGACCACATAGTTTCAGCTATTACAAAGAATTATCTAGCTATAAAAAGATGAGATAAATGGCTAAATGTTTTTAAAAATACTAAAATAATTTATCTCAAATGAAACATCTGCCACATTTACCATGAAATGTTGTGTGTAACTGCTTTATAATTCTATCAGACCAAATTTGAAATAGTTTATTTGAGATATGGCAATATGTCATTTCTGATTGCCATTATTGCTCAGATATATTTTTTTTTCTTAGTGTGGCAAAAATGTAGCTGTCTAACACTCATACAGAAGTGTTTAAAAGGGGGGATTACAGTCCCGCCAAAGCATATTCTAGAAAAAAATGTGATAAAAAACATACATCCTAAAGAACAAGGTTTTCTCTTCATTTCGAATTTTCTGTGGTACTATTAAACTTCATTGCGCCTTTAAAACAAGGACCCTTACGAAGCGGTGATGGAGCACGCCTTTAATCCCAGCACTCGGGAGGCAGAGCCAGGCGGATCTCTGAGTTCGAGGCCAGCCTGGTCTACAGAGCGAGATCCAGGAAAGGCACCAAAACAACAAAAAAAACCCCGGCTCGAAAAAACAAAAAAAAAACAAAAAAAAAAAACAAAAAAAAAAACCCAAAACAAGGACCCTTAGTGGTAGCCCTTCATCTACTAAAAAAGATAGGGTAATTACTAAGATTTTAAATTCTCTGGACCAGACATTAAGGAAACCTACAGGAAAATAGCTATTATTATTTTGCTTGGTATACTCTGCACGGAACACAGTGACTATAGGGTTCTTATCTGAAAGCATCTTTACGTCACTGCCATTTTTGAAATTTGGATTCTCAGTTTAAAGTTATTTTCTCTTAGCATTTCTCAAGTATTACTTGACTGCCTCTGGATTCTTTTGCCATTGTGAAGTCTGCTGGTCTAGTTGACATCCCTGCACTCAGTGGCAGAGGAAGAGGAATTTCTGAATTGGAGGTCAGCTTAGTTTACATAATGAGTCCCAGGACAGCCAGGACTGTATAGTGAGCCTGTCTTTTTTTTTTTTTTAATTTAGTGACCATCAATTTTTTTTTGGGGGGGGGGGTTCCTACCAATGTGTTCTATTTGTTTTTGAGATAGCTCATTTTTATTACAATGTGTCTAAATGTGAATTTGTTGTTCTTTGTCCTATCCTGATTCACCAAGCCTCTTAAATCTGAGTTTTCCTCAATTCTAAGAGATTTATAAGATGTCAAAAATCATACACACAGAGAGGCTAGCCTTGACCTTGTGATCCTCTTGCCTCGGCCTCCCAAGTATTAGATTACAGGTATGTGTCAACTTGTCTTATTATATAATTTTTAAAGACATTTTCTCTCTTCTTTCTTCAAAAAAAATTTTTTTTGTTTAAAGAGGATTCATGAATTCTCTTCAATTATGGCTAGTTTGCTGTTCACCTAGTGTTTTACTTCTTAAATTATGGTATTTGTCTTTTTAGATACTAGGCCTGGTTCTTTTTATACTCTATAATGTGGTATGTTTTAGTTTTAGTTCATCTTTTCAATTCCATCTTTTACCTGTTTAAACATTGCAAACTTAGTTATTTTATATTCTGTATACCATAGTATGTTAATATTTGAAGCCTGAAGTCCTTACAGGTATAACTCTGCTTTTTCTTAGTACTTGTGCATGTTTTATTGTACATTTATTTATATGTGTGCATGCACATGCTTGTGCTCCTGTGAGCTGGAGGTCAAAGGAAAACTTGTAGGAGCTGGTTCTCTCCTTCCACCATGTGGACAACAGGGATTGAACTGAGGTCAACAGGTATGGCAGCAAGCGCCCTTACCCACGGGGCCATTTCGCCGGCCTAACATCTAATTTTTTCTTGTGCATTCATATTTGGCTGAATTTGAAGAATTCCTAAGGGGCTTAAAGATTAAAGAGTGCTTTTCTACAGAAAAGATCTCTGATTACTTCTGCTAGGCATCATTTAATTTCATGTCCTGGCCACAGGGAATATATTTAAACCCTGGAACACATCACAGTCTTTGCTTTTCCTCTTTAGCTATGACGAGGGTAACTGAGTTTCTTTACGTACATACTCTATGGCAGGTTGATTCACTTGCCGAGGCTGGAGCCTCTTGAGGTGTCTCAGAATTAGCCCTGCCCGTGCTCATGGGTCTTGGCTGGTGATTTCCTAAACCTCTGAAACCGTAGGGTCTGGAACTTGAGGTTCCTGATCTTAGCATATGTACTCCAAACAGTCATGCTTCACTGACTTTACTTCCAGTTTCTTTGCTTTCTCTTTTGGGGAAAGGTGGTGAAGGTGTGTGGGGAGTTGTCTTGAGAGCTCCACTATACACTGAAAAGCATTGTTGGCTTACTGCAGCTTATTCCGATTTTAGGAGCTCTGCTGCGGGAGAGTCAAACTGCCCAGCTGGCTATGCTGCCGGGCAGAAGCCCCTTGTCATTTCATTTCAAAAAGGAAAATCTACACTCTTTACCAGAGGCAAAGTCCTTAGTGGTCATGATTCGTTTGTTGTCAAGTTACTAATCACGAGAGAAAAGATCCCAGACATTGAATGGAAGGCCAAGCACATTGCACATATTATCTCACTGGCTATAATATCAGCGGCCCAAAGCTACAGGGCAGTCACTGAGAAAGTGAATCATCTTCCTCCGGCAATACAGAGGCAGAGACAGGTATGTCTGGCTACAAATTCTTAGTCTTTCTTTTCACTAAGCCAGATAGATCACTTCCCTCCCCAGCTCTGAAAAGTGATGTTAGCTGTATTTAAAGTTGGCTGACTGGTCAGAGGCATGGTCAACCTTCATACCCTCAATAATTCATCTCATTTGGCCTATAACTCATCCAAAAGTTATCCCAGATCTAAGAAACAAACCAGACAGGGAACATGGACCAGTCAACCTGAACAAGCGCTCCTCTGGAGTCACCCAGGGTTATTGGCTAGATTCTGGAAGTTTGTCGTGGGCTTCCTTATTCACTCTGTATTTCAAAGGGAATTTAAGATGCCTGGCGACGATGCATGAAAATCAAGAAATCAATTACAAATGAGCAGGGAAGAAAGGAACAAAGAACAGCGAAAGAGTGAGATGAGAATTTAGTTGTTGGGCTTCATGGACCTGCTTTAAGGCAGGCGGCAAATTTGGAACTAAGCTTTCTAGCCACGGCTTAGAAAGGGAAACCTGAGCAGTAATGAGTCACCATGTGTATGTGATGAAAACAACCCAGCTACTCAAAAATGAGGTCTCATGAACAGGAGGAAAAGTTTCACATACAACAGCTCATAAAGAGACTGCGTGATGAAGATAACCTCCTGGGCGTAAAAGAAAGCTGACCTTTTTTTGAGTGAAAGTGACCCACAGATACTGTGTTGGGAAAAGTTACAAACTGGAAATGTCCTCCCCACTCCAAAGATGCACTCACTCTGCATCTAGTAATCACCACAGTCGCATGCTTTTAGGAAGATGATTTCAGCAGTAGACCTCTCAAGGCGAGCCAACAATTGCACACCAAAACAGCAATTAAAAAAAAGCAGCTCTTTTGAGATCAGTGTGATTGGTTATCATTTTGGCTGATTCTGCTAAGTGGTAGACTAGGTAAAGGAAAGTAAAAGGTGACAAATTCCAGTAGCCATAAGAGGCTAGGGTGTTACCATAAGTGTCTCCTTCCCAGAAATTTGGCGATGGGGAAGGGTAAGAAAGTAGTATCAATAGCTTTGCAGAACAAAATCTACTGCTAAATTTCATTCGCAGCCAACAGTCAGGAACACTGGCTGTTCCGCTGAAGTCTATGCCATTTGCACCCAGTGGACACTTACTAAGACGTTAAAGGCAGGCTTACACTCTTCAGCTAAGTGTTTTTGGTGTCTGTTACTGTACTGAACTTTCTTAGGAAACTTTCCGATGAGATTCGAGCTGTTTTTCAACTCTTGGCTTTTTAAATGCCTCATTCTTCTGAGCAGTAACCGTTGCTGACACCAATTTCCCTCCAACCTTGGCTTCTAGAACCAATGCCTTGTCTTGGTCTTTCAATAGAGGGGGCTCTTCAAAAGAGCCCATTCAAATCAAGGGCTACACTGATAAAAGTATAAACTTTGAAACGAGAATAAACAGGGGCCGGGAGACATCAGTTCTACCACCACGCTCCATGTTCCTCTCAGAGGCGATCCTACTGAGAAGTGCCCCAAATTAAGGCAGCAAGGGAGCAAAGTAGGAGGCTGACTGAAGGGAGAGTTGGGACTTACTGTCCATTCAGGTGGAGCTGTAGGAGGGAAGGAAGGATCTAAGATAATTCTCAAGTGATTGCCTTGAGTAAGTGAATGAAAGGGACTGACGTCCATGGAGAGAGGTGGCAGTTGCCAGTGAGTCCACTTGCACACACACTGAGAAAGAATCAGGAATTTAAAATTAGTATAGCACTTCAGATTTGGATTCATTGACAGATGCCAGTTTGAACCACCATGCCAACTGTGGAGGAAGACCAGCATTACAGGATAATTAGATAACCCATAAGGTCAGTTGAAAGTGAATGTGACATTATGTAAGCAATCAAGAACAGAAGAGAGAGAGGAGAACAAGGTAACCATCACATATGTTTGAAGAGAATAAAAGAAAATTGTTCTTTGGATTAAGTAAGTAGGAAACCAAGGAGTAAGAGCTGTTGAGGTAGTAAAAGCACTGGAACCTAGATTGCAAGAGACTGTGGAGTGGCTGGGAAGCCAGTGAGGAAGACATGCCTGAAGACTGCCTTCCCACAAGCTGTGAAGAATGAAAGAGATGGGCACAGGTTCCAGAGGTCCAAGGACAGGTGTCTGGTTTATTTAAAAGCTTGACCAATTAAACAAGTGGGATTTAGTTTAAATCATCACCACCATTAACAGCTGGCCCTCTGAATCTTCCAGTTCCTCATCCAAAATAACAACTTGTGAATAAAAACTACTTGAAAGAATGCATCCCTACTGAAATGGTTTTGGTTTCTAGTCTACACCCTTTGCAACGTGGTACAACTGTTTGCACAGCATTTAGTGAGAGGCATGTAACCTGTGAGAGGACTGTGTGTGCTTCTGTGCATCCTCCTTTTGATGTCCATGGGGAGCCATGGAACCACACAGCACTTACCACACATAGCCATATTTACACACTTTCATGTTTCCTCTTGTTTCTTATTCAGCTTTCATCCTCAGAATCCAGCCGGGGGCTACAGACACTCAGCAAGTGCTTGCTGAATGGAATCAAGATTGAATTTTAAAACTTACAAACTAAAGTCTTGATTTGTTTTTAAAGTGGAGGCTTAACTCTCTTTGTTCTTTATTTCTTCTAATTACTCTGCCTTTCTTTCCAAAGAGCTTTGAGAAAACAGGACATGGGAGAGTTGAGACTTCATTTGCTACAAGTAAAATTTCACCAGACTGTAAATCCTGTGAAGCAGGAAATGCCCCATTTAATCATTAATTCTTAGGCTCGAACACAGTAGCCGTTTAGGAAATACTTATTGGATAACACACACAGAGGCATATACCAGGAGTGTGTTCTCCATTCCTTGATAGCCTTCATTCTTATATGAGCCACAGAAATACACCCTAGAAAGAACTATTGCATTCAGTGGGAGACTGGACCAGATCTGTGTTGTTACACTGAAAAATCGTTTAATTAAAAAAAACACATAAATTGTCATCCTCAAGGCCAAGGTAGGACTAAAGTAGTAAAAACCTTCTCAAAATACCCACAGACATGCAATGGGCAGCATGACCTCTGAGGTCCTCTCAAATTTATTTGATCCTTATCAAGTGATCCTAAGCACTACATTAAAGGGCTACACATATTTTGTGTTTTTGAGCTAGCCCAGGTTAGCCTCAAACTCACCATGTGATCCATGAACTTGCTCCAATCCTCCTGGCTCAGCCTCTAAGTGCTGGAATTAGAGGCATGAACTACCAAACCTAGCAAAACAGGCCGAATTTCAACACAGATGGTTAGACCAGAATTCCTTTATTAAACAGTTTCAGCGCTGATGACCTTGCTATAAAAGAGGCACTTGAAAAAAGAAAAACAAACAAACATCAAGGAACTTCCATTCCAATGGGGGATGGATGACATAAATAGTACACATTTTAGGGTGGTGGTGCTCGCCTTCAATCCCAGCACTTGGGAGGCAGAGGCAGGCAGATCTACAGAGCTACACAGAGAAACCCTGTCTTAAAAAACCAAAGCCAAGCATTTTCGATAGATCTCCCGAGAGGCTGTGGCAAGGACATGGTAAAACTGAAAGGACATTTACAGGGGTCTGCTGTGGGATGTTCCGTATGGCAAATGTGTTGCTAATAAAACACTGATTGGCCAGTGGCTAGGCAGGAAGTATAGGCAGGACTAACAGAGAGAATAAAAAGAGCAGGAAGGTGGAAGGAGACGCTGCCAGACGCTGCCAGCCACCGCCAGGACAAGCAGCATGTAAAGATGCCGGTAAGCCATGAGCCATGTGGCAAGGTATAGATTTATAGAAATGGATTAATTTAAGATATAAGGACAGTTAGCAAGAAGCCTGCCACGGCCATACAGTTTGAAAGCAATATAAGTCTCTGTGTTTACTTGGTTGAGTCTGAGCGGCTGTGGGACTGGCAGGTGAAAGAGATTTATCCTGACTGTGGGCCAGGCAGGAAAACTCAAGCAACAGGGGTCACATCTTGAGGTGCCGGACTTTTCAGTTCTCGGCCCTGGGGTGGTGGTGGGGCTTACACAATTAAAAACTGATTCATTTTTATTTTATGTGCATACATGAGTGCCTGCATGAATGATGTTCTCCACATTCGTGTCTAGTACCTGCGGAGGCCAGAAGAGGGCATTGTCACATCCAGTCCCTAGAACAACTTTTGATTCTGACTACTTAAAACTTTAAAGGTTTATTTCCGGCTGGGTAGACTGGCTCACACTTGTCACCCAGCAATTGGGAAGCTGAACCAAAAGTGAGCGTCAAGAGACTGAGGTCAATCTGGGCTCCACAGGGAGCTCCAGGCCATTCTGGATTACAGTGCCACCTTGTCCCAAGCAAACATCAAAAATCTGTTCCTTTCCAAATACTCTACAAACTACGTTCTCCATATAAATTGCTTCCAACTGCTCCTACTTCCTCACTGGCATTTACAGTGACTGGCACAGTAAAAATTAAAAAAATCTTCAACCAGCCACTGAAGGAGCATGACAACTGGCTATGACCTACCTAATTTTTCCCCCATCTTGACCTCTCAAGACACCCCCGCCCTCCCCCCACCAAGCCAGTGCTGGAGATGGAACCTACAACCTCACACATGCCAGGCCAGCTCTTTACCACGGAGCCACGGAGCAGCCAACATGTGGATTGATTATTTCCTTCCTTCCCTTTCTCTTTCTCTCTTTTTGACAAACTTCACTCTTCCCAGTTTCAATTTCTTCAATAATTTATAAAAGTCTCCATGTTTACTGTTTTCATTTCATTTAAAACAACATCCTGACTTTCTTCTTACTCCATGAAAAACTTTTTTCACTACTATTACATGCTTGAAACTATACAGTTATAGCTGGGGTTTGTCACAAATCAGCAAAGTATGTAGAAATGATTACAAGCAGATTGTACATACTTTATATTCAAGTTGTTCCACAATTCTTATTTTTCTCTTTAGTTTGAGTGCAAGACCTTGAGATCTACACTATTTTGAGGGGCTGCCTTCATTTCTAGTAAAGGTCTGTATTAGTTACTTCTCTATTATTATGTGATAAAACACCTAACCAAGACAGAGGGGGGTGTATTTGGGACTCGGTTCCTGGGGGGTAGGAGTCCATGACCATCATGGCAGGGAACACGGCAGCAGGCAGGCAGCGTGGTGGGAAGCGGCAGCTGAGAGCTCACATCTCAATCGTAAAGCAGGAGGCAGAGAGGGCGCAAGTCTTTTGGAAAAGCCTGCCCCCAGGGAGACACTTCCTCCAACAAGGCCATACTTCCTAATCTTTCCCAAATAATTCCACCAACTGGGACCAAGTAGTCAGCATATGAGCTTACAGGGGCCATTCTCATTCAAACCTCCATAGGTTCAAACGTGTGTATGTGTAGAGCGGGTGGGTGCATGTGTGGAGTGGGTGCATGTGTGGTGCTTATGCATGTGTGGAGCAGGTGCATGTGTGGAACAGGTGCATGTGTGGAACGGGTGCATGTGTGGAGCAAGTGCATGTGTGGAGCGGGTGCATGTGTGGAACGGGTGCATGTGTGGAGTGGGTGCATGTGTGGAGTGGGTGCATGTGTGGAGTGAGCGTGCATGTGTGGAGCGGGTGGGTGCATGTGTGGAGGGAGTGGGTGCATGTGTGGTGCTCATGCATGTGCATGTGTAGAGCGGGTGCATGCACATGGAGACCAGCAGTTGATGGCAGGAGGCTTCCTTGATCACTTTCCACTTTATTTACCGAGGCGGGGTCTCTCAGTGAACCTAGAGGTACCCACTTGGCTAGTCTAGGTGCCAGCCTGCTCTAGGGACCCCCATCTCCACCTCTGGAAGGTGGGGATCCCAGGTACACTGCCACACCCTGCCCCACATTCAAGTGCTTTAGCACGGAGCTGTCTCCTCAGCCCCAACATTTAATGTGGTGGTAGGCTCAGATCCAAATAATGAGGTCGCTGTTCGCCACCGTGGACTCAAAACACAGGAACAACAAACATCTACATGAAGTTTTATTTTCTCCCCAAGAACCATGAAGACCTATATTTAGCTTTGAAAAGGTGCTATTTCAGTCATATCATTTATAGCAAAAAGATATTTTTTAAAATCTTGTATCTTTCAATCTAAACTATTTCCCTTCTATGGTGTACTTTGAATAGGTACCACTTCAAACAATACAGTACCCAATAACTAGGGTTTTCAAACAGTTTATCATATGTATGAAAAAAATCTTGCCCCAGCTTTGGAGAAATAAGGCTATAAATATAAAACTGCCCATTCAACATTTCAAAGTAAACCAGTATTAGGATCCAGAATTCTTATTTTATTTTTAGACAATTTAGACATTAACAATTGCTAAAATTATCAATTGCAATAATTATAAAAGAAAGCACTTAAGCTCTAGGGTTTGATAAATTTATATATATAGTTGCTCATTGTATGCCAGAACAAATGAGGAATATCTAAATATTTTAGGGCACTTTCCTTTAACTGTAACAAATAACTATTCTGGAAAAGGAATTATTTTATAGTGCAGGGTCTTCAGGGAACATTAATTTCATTTCATGTAAAAATAATTTTCACTTTTTGAACTTGCTGAATAATCTGAGAGACTGAAATAACTACTGCACATAACTACCTGGCATGAGGTGGTTATTACTCTGTGCACATGGCAGTCAGAATCTTTTTTTTTAAATGGAAAAGTTACCATGATCTAAGATTGCTTCTTAGACACCTAGATTCTATTACTGAATCTAGAGGTGCTTAGAGCCAACTAACAGATCAATAAATACTTTGAATTCTTGACGTTTTTCTCTCTACTGTTTGTACCTGAGCTAATTCTAAAACAAATACGTTTTTTCTTATATTTAGAAAATTGCGGGTGACCGACACATGGTTTATCTCTGCATGCCCACGAGTCCTTCCTACCTGGCTTCAAATTCCCGGGGAAAACAGACAACAGACGAACATCTAAATATCACGCTAGTCTTAATTTCAAGGTACTTGAGATCTCCATCAGTGTCTTCAAGTTCAGTTAGGGTCAACAGGAGTAGAACCCAAACACCTCTAACACAAACAGGCAATTTATAACAAATGACATCGAGGAGGTTTGTATAATCGATTTAAAATTGCTTTCCCATGCAATCCAGCTCTTCAGCTAGTGCCATATAACAGAAGGTCTCCTTAGACATTTTTAATAACTTGCCTGATATCAGTTATTTTTGTATACTTTGTGAAGGCAGGCTGCAGTGAGCACTGATTGAGTAAATGACGTTATAGGGAGGACCCTCAGTAGCAGACCTGTTCCATTTACAGAGTGTAAGGTACATACACATTTATAAAAATAATCACCTTCCATTATACAAAACCAGGTATATTAAAAAAACACTAGTCAAAAATTATTTGCATAGCATACACATACATGTGCTCACATGATGAGGGCATGTGTACATACACACAAATTACACAAGGAAATGCAGAAAAAGTGGCTAAGAGGGAACATACATCAAATAACCAGTGGGTACCGCCGGGGGAAGGCTGTGGTGGGAGGGGCCAGAGGAGACCTTGAAATATTTATATTGAACTTTCAGAAGTGTATCCATACAATTTATGCACCATAAACTAATATGTTTCTGCTGTGACGGGAGACAAGGGAACATAAGACGCTGGCACAGAGCCAACTCACTTTCCAGGTCTAACCTGCCGTTGTCAAGACAACTATATTAACTTCTCTCCATCTTAGTTTCAAAGCAACTTTTTAAAGGATTAAAATAAAAAAAATTGTGAGACAGGAGTGGGGGAGGGTGTCTGGAAGTATTATTAGAATTGACCTATGGTATAAATCTTGGTGTTTAGTCAAGTCTCCCGAACTGTGCTTCTCAGTATCTTTCCAACACCTATCCTTTCTCTCCACTCCAGAAATGAAACCCCACTCCCAGTTTCCCGTTAACTAGTGGCTTCTGGATATTCTGCATGACGAGTCCCCGCCTGCTCTCAGCCTATGTCAAGACACCCATCTTCACCAGTTGTGCCTAAGTAAGAATTTTAAAAGGCAAACACATGCTTAAAGAGTCAAAACTATGTGTATGAAATGATCTGTAACAATACCGTTCCTTTTCACACACTCCCGTGTCTCAAATGTGGCAGAGCAGACCACAGAGAGGGCCTGGGTCTGGGGACTGCACTCCTGGGGTTATCCTTTGGACAGCAACAGGGAAATGCTGAGACTAACAGACCGGGGTCCACAGAGTTGTCTGGCTTCTGGTTTTCTTTTTATCCTTACCAAAATGGGTTCATGCACAGTGGGTACCCTACCAATGTGTAAGCACTTTCATAGAGTAAGATCTGGTTCTTTACAAGGCTGATTCACTTATTCACTTAAACTAACCGTGAATATCTACTGTCTTAAAATGCCTTCAAAAGGGGACATTTTGTAATTACTATTAGGATTATTACTATTATGGACACTTTAAATCTACCAGTTAGACTTTGTCTAAACTTCTCTTTTACATTGGGAATTCTCATAAAATTTTACAAAAAAAAGGTGATCTTAATAACAATTTCATATTTTCCATTAAGCATCATTCAAAAAGTAGAATAATTCAGCTAATTCATGTGTCTGTCTTTGGACTGATTTAGTGATAGTATTCATTCCTGCTCATAGTTTTTTTTCTATAATTCAGGAATTCACTCATCTATTTCCCTGTTTTCTTCTAGCATTTTTTTTTT